>SNQJ01S0151702.1:0-12948 GCA_010110895.2 Picea sitchensis
ATATTTTCATATTATAAAGAAAAATAAAAGAATAAAAACAAAATATTATTACCAGCACGTACATCAATATCCACCATTTACAACTGTGAAACCACAAGTTATTTTGTTCAACATTTTTCATACGATTTTAAGTGTAGTAACTCTACTATTCATTATACCAATCCATACAATTTCCATAGAAGTAAAAGGGTAAATTGCCACTGTTTAACAAAAAGTCGTGACCTTTGTTAAAACAAAACAGAAAGGAAAAAAACAATAATTAACTTCTACGTTATATTAATTTTAAGAAGTGAAAAATATATGGTGAAAAATATAAAAGGAGGATATATAAGAAAAAAATCAAAATTTTAATTAAAAAAAAAGGTGTTTTAAAAGTTCACAAATTTGGTGAGTTAAGGAAGGAGTATAACTAAAAGAGTTCTTTTGGAAAGTGTGAAGATAATATTAAATTATTTTTCATTAATTATCAAGGGAAAAAAAAAGAGATTAAGTGAATATAAAAGTATTTTTGGTAAAGTATAAGAAAATATTCAAAGTTTTTAAACTCTATACATAAAAAGAAGAATTATTAGGGATTATTTTCTTAAAAGAGTATAAAGGAATATTAGAGGAAGATATCTATTAAGTCAAGAATCTTAGGTATTATTATTATTAAAGGGATATTGTAATAATTATAAGGTCAATTCAAATTAAAAAATGGATTTTAAGGAAGGAATATTTTCTGTTAAAATCATCTAATTAGTTGCATCGAATTTTTGATATTTAGAGGAAATATTCAAGAAAAAGAAATTAGCATCCACATTTGTCAGGATAAGAAGAAAAATCACATCAGTATCAATTTGGTGAATCAATTAATAATTCCAAAGACAAGTATCAGTATCACACTTCTTAGTACCCTTGGAGGGTGCCTTGCGAAGTGTGGGTACTTGTACCAGGAAGGGATGGTTAGTGGAGGTTGGGGTAATTGCCTCTCACTCCTTCGTTTGTTGGTTCATGAGACTTAATCAACATGTGTCTTCATCAAGAAGGTCCTTTCCTAAATTCGTTGTTACTGCAATTTGGGGACCTAATCCACCCAAGCTGGAGTATTGGTGAACTTGTTTGTGATTTTTGTTTCCTTATAATTTTTCTAGTGGTGTGCTCTATGTACGCATATGAATTAGGTAAGTGTGTTGGTAGCAACCTTGAGTCTGTGATTTAAAGTGGATGATCAATTGTCTCGTAGGTCTAAGAGAATTCAGGGTCTTCTGTCTATTGAATCGATTTTTTTGTTGCCTCCTTTTAGGCATTGAATTAATCATACTGACACTTTCATACCAACTTGTCCCATTGACATCGTAGAGATAGATCCAATAGAAACAAATTCTTCTGTGTTGGAGTTTACACAAATATCAAATCTCAAAGACAAAGGATTTGTTCATCCTTTCAAATATTCATTAACTATATCCCACGATTTTATTGTCTTACATTTTTAAGATTCTGGGTAAGATTACACTGGCATGTGCCCTCTTCAGTGGGCCATCATGTAAGGCACTTCATAAGTGTCTAGTTTAGGGGCCCCTGCAACCCCCACTTTGGAAATAGTGTCATGAAGAATCTTACCTCCTTTCATGTCTAACGAAACGACTAATGCAGTTCAATCCATGGTAGCCACATCGATCGAGAACTCTTCATAGTTGACAGTTGGGACCACTTATCCTTTGAGTGAAACCTCCTCCTCATCATTTCTATATAATGATTTTTAATTTGGGATATTGTCGATTGGCATGAAAAACGTGTCAACCAGTTCCCAATCGATTCCCCAAAGTACTAATGTTGGTGTTGGGAGTTATTCAACTCCCCTACAAGATTTTCCTTTGTGCAAAGGACCTATCCCTTCGTCGTTCCCCTCACTCAGGAGTGGTTATTTCATGTCTTCTGGTCCTAATCCCTTCATTGGATGGGGTGGTCCTATGGGTGAAAGATTCCAATCCAACGACATGTCGTATTTCTCTAACTCTTTCACGTTATTTTGTGGGTTTGAGAGAAATCCCTTTCTTTTTTTTGGAATGTTAGCAAGGGGAAAACCCTTCCAAGTCCAATGGAATACCACACCAGGTTCATACTCTTTGTAATTTTTTCAGGGGGAACCCCTTTCTTGGCTAGAATTATCCAATGCAATGGGGTTTTGCTTCACAAGGGATGTTAGCATGGGGAACCTTGATTTTTATTACGGGAACCTGATGGGTGCAGGTTTTCCTCCTTATAATTAGGGTCATCAAGGATTTACTCAAAATACTAGCCCATCTGCAAGCTCTTCCTGGAAACCTGGTGCTAGTAACAATCCAGGTTATCCTTTTCTGGTAGGTACTCAACTTGGGGGATCCAACTTAGGTAGTTGGAATTATGGGCCCCTGCTGAGGCTAGATTATCCACCAACATTAAACTTTCCAGACATGTCAAAGATGAATAATGATCTAGTTTTCCATGATCCGAACTAGCCTCCGGTCTGCCCCAAGTTGTCTTCAGACATTCCAAAAATGGAAGGTAAATATGGTGAAGATCCAGGTGACCATGCTATGATGTTTCATATATGGTGTTCATATGATTATTTGAATGATGATCCCATTTGGCTCCATCTCATCTAGTGCACTCTTACAAGAGTCACGGTAAAAATGGTACATTGAACTTGATGGTGCAACATTTCACACTTTTCACGATATAGCCTTGGTCTTCCTTAACCACTTCCAACTTTATATCTAGTACAATGCCAACATTGATCTATTGGTCATGATTAAACATGGTAAATCCACTCACATATCAGATTATATCCAAGAGTGCCAGAGGTAGAAGTGTTGGAAGATTGGTTGTTGTCATTGATGTCAACCCTAGACATTGGATTTTGGACCCCACAGTTGATCGAAGTAGATAGACATGAATGAAATTACACATGCAGATACAACACCCATGGATGGATAGTATAATTCATGCCACTTTCGGTGGTATGTGGCACATCACGTGGATCCTCACGATTGAGAAGAAATGAATTTGTGAAGATGACAATGTGAATTGAAGCAAAAACTACATACCGGCCCTAATGTTAAAATAAAGTGACATAAAGGGTATAAATACATCTAATTATACATTCATTTTTCAACACACACAAGTTTATTAATGAACAAGGATATATAAGTCGAATTTTTGAGGAAATTTGAAGTAAAGAAGGTCGAATTTCAAGGGAGGATGAAGTCTTTTGGTGATGTGTTCTAAGGTATGTTGTTTATAGGTCATCTTACCATTTTCTCTATAACTTTGTTTATAGAACGATTCATATGGTGAAATTCATATGCTATTTAGAAGACATATCTAGGTACCTGTGGTAAAATTTTAAGCTCTTTATTTGCTATAATTTGGGAGATACACTCTGTGGAAGATAGGGTTTTTGACTAGTCCTGAAGCTAGTCATAAACATGTGTTATGGGTAAAACAATCATTACGTATTCATAGAGAATCCAAATGAAGTGAGACCAATTGATCCAGGATATTTTCGTCAAGTGACTTATTAAAGGATTGTATTAAATGAGCATAAACTAAAGTACACCATAAAGAAGGAAAATCTCAAAATGAAAGAGACATAAGCATGCAATATGAACACAAAGAACTTGATAACGGAGTTCGTCCCTAGTGGACAACATCTCCAGGTCCTGCTCTCAAATGGGTAGGTATTTTTGTTAAATCCACAAAATAATTGGGAAAAATACATAAGTATACCTCATCCTGGAGTTAAGCTACAAAAGCTTTGCTTAGATCATACAACTAACACCACCACTATGTTCGTGGTGTCGTTTTACCCAAAAATGATTGTCTCCATGCCTCGATCCAAGTCGGACACTTTTTGGCCCAAGAGGCACCCTTGCCTCAATTTGTGTGCCACTGCCTGTGCAATAAATGATGGATAAATATAGAAAAGCATGCCCTAGTCTGTACAAATCCGTACGGGCGTGCACAGACTCCTCTCTCGTGCTCTGTCCCAAATGCATAGGCGGAAATCCCTTCTTATACAAAAATCGGGTGGTTATTCCATAACTAAGTTTGTTGGTGTGTTGGTTGTGGTGGCTAAGTTTAGAACTTGGTTAGGCGGAGGTCCTGGGGTCGAATCCCATGGGCCTCCCCTTTTATACATATGGTTATAATGAAAATGGCATGCTTTGCTAAATATAGCAGGCGGTTGCTAAAAACAATGGGAAATTGGAGGAATATGATAAATATAGTGGCAGATAGTTGGATAAGCCCCTAGGCTAGTCAAAGACTGAGGTCATATGGGATAAACATGTAATCAGGGGCTAGGCTGAAGGCCTAGCCCCTTTCCTTCGATGCCCACTTTAACTTTTAAACTTAAATATAATCTTTGCCATATTACATATAAGGTCTAATGTATGGTGTAGTGGTAGTGCGGAGTTGTGGGGCCTTTGGTCTAATGGAGTTCATGAGTTCGACTCCAATGGAGTCATAAAAAAATTTCATATACCAACCATTGGAGGAGTTCCACGTGGAAGTCCATGACTGGGCCACGTGGCACCATATAATTTGTCCAAGAAAATGTCACTTTTCACCACATAATTCACCCACATGTCTGCCATCACCTTGTATGATCTTGCCACATCATCCCCATGCCAACTCAGTTGTACGAACATGCCACTTGTCACTCTTGTAGTGGTTCCATGTGTCACCTTGAATTTTTTACTTTTGACCAAGTTTGACTGAACTTTGACCTCTTATAACTTTTGATCTGTAACTTTGTTTGATGAGTCATTTGCACCATTAGAAAGATTGAGACACACTCTTCACAATCATTCCCTTTGAACTTTGAATGTTTTCCCTTTTGTTGTCTGCTAAAGCCATTATGAGCATCCTGAGTTGCCTCTGTAAGTTCTAAGTTGTTCCTAGCCTTCTCTGGATCCTTTTTAGATCATGCCTTCCCAGTGAGAGCCTTTTTGGATCATGTCTTCCCCTCACTTTGTCCTTCTCAATCCACTTTTCCTTGCTTGGATGTGTTCCCTTTAATTCCACTTGAAGATAATCAACATCACCCCTGCGTGAAGTCCTCATCCTTCTGTCCAAGATGATATCTTCCTATAGCTCATCCAAATAATCAGGTGCAAACTCATCAACTAAAGGTATTGAAACTTCCTCATCATGATCCATGATCATGGGAGGCTCAAAACGTTTCAAGTTCTCTACGTTCACAACTGAATAAATCTGCATATAAGGTAGAATATCTAAACAAAAATCATTAGTGTCACTTTTCTCCAAAATAGTGAAGGGTCCATATCAGATGGGCTTGAGTTTCTTTCCTTCACCCTTCAATCATTCCTTGATGATATGAAGCCATACCCAGTCTCCAACCTAGAACTGATGATCAACCATGTGCTTGTCATGCCCATATTTATATTGTTCTTGACTCTTCTCCAATTGTTCCCCGACTGCCTAGTGTATCTGTTGAATCCTATGGATGAACTTGCGGGCTATGTCCTCTGTATGTTCTTCATTCAAATCGGCATATCTCCCATACATAAAGTCCAAAGAAACCTTTTGTAGGTACCCAAAACATGTCTCAAAAGGTGAACTCTGAGTGGATGAATTCAAATCTCGGTTATAAGCATGTTGTACATAGGGTATATGTTCATCCCATAACTTAGTATACTTGTTGCAGTAGCCTCGAAGAAAAATTACTAATGTTTGGTTTACCACCTTTGTCTATTCGTCAGTCTGTGGATGAAAATAAGTGCTCCTCTTCAATTTTGTGTCCATCATACTCCACAAACTAGTCCAAAAATCTCTAAGTAATCGAGTATCTCGATCCGAGACAAAGAAGAGATTAGCAGTCTGCTCAATAGTGATATTCTTTTTACATGGCATCAAGATACACATCTTGTTGAACCTGTCCACTATGAAATACAAATAATCATGACCCCCTTTCATCATTGGTAAACCCCCTACAAAATCCATGGAAATTCTTTCCCATGGATGGGATGGAACAGGAAGTGGTGGGTATAGCCCCAATTTTCTATTAGTGGGCTTACATGTAGAACACGTCACACAACCCTTTACATATTTAGTTACAATTAATTTCATTTGAGGCCGGTAACAAAACCTTTGCAAATGAGCCACAGTTTTTCCTACCCCAAAATGCCCGAAAACAAGAGAAGTATGAGCTTCTCGTATCACATGGACTTGTTCACTTGTAGGAGTACATAGCTTCCCAAGATGATAGAGTAATTTTCCCTACAAACAATAGTTCTCTACTTGTGCACCATGGGTTAGCTTCTCATATACTTCTTTATAATATTCATCGATGGCATATTGTTATACATAGCTATCATGAGATAAAGAAGTATTCTTCAAAATAATAGAAGCAACAATAGGAGGTCTAGAAAACATTTCGGCTACCTTGTTACTTGTACCCTTCTTGTACTTGATTACCAAATGAAATTGTTGTAGAAAAGTCTCATAGTGGTAATAGATAAGATTACGATATTGCATCAATACTACACCCATGGCGTATCTGTTGGAATATGTCTCGATCTCGAATGACTATTGAAGATTCAACAATGCTAATACCCGTGCGATACTGATCTTCTCCTTCAAAATGTTGATTTTTTTTTTCTTTCATTCCCACTGAAAAGTTTTCTTCACACTGGTTAAGGCATGCAAAGGATACAACTTTTCCCTTTGCAAAGTATCCAATACTTTTTTTACATGCCTCACATGTTCATCCCAAGTCCCGCTAAAAACAAGAATGTCGTCTGAATATACAATCACAAATTCATCTAGGAAAGGCTTGAATACATCATTCATCACATGCATAAAAGTTGTTGAAGTGTTACAAAGCCCAAACAACATAACTAACCACTCAAACAATCCTTGTTTGGTTTTAAAGGCAGTTTTCCATGCATCCTGTTCTGCAACCCTAATTTGATGATATCAACTGTGCAAATCCAACTTAGTGAAATAAACAACATTATTCAACTGATCAAGTAAATCATCTATACGAGGAAGAGGGTATCTATTTTTCACCGTGATTTTATTCAAAGCCTGGTAATCGACACACATTCACCATGTGCCATCTTTCTTGGGTACCATCACAATCGAAGAACCACAAGGAGATGAACTGGGCTTGATGACCCCTTGATCCAATACTCCTTGTACCTGCTTCTTGATCTCTGTCATCTCCACAACTCACATCATGTACATGCCCACATTAGGAAGAGGAGAATCTTGTTGAATATGTATCTCATGTTGGATTTCCCTCTTAGGAGGTAATCCATATAGTTCCTGAAAAATATCATCATACTTAGAGACAATATCAATTAATTCATTTTTATGATATGGATCACACCCTTGGAAATCATTAGATGTCTCGACATCTTTCTCTTTGATGACCAAGAGTACATATCTCTTATTAGTAGTTATGAGTCTTTTCATTTTCCCTGCACTAACAAGTGTCGTATTTACCCTCATGCTGTGAGATCTAACAATATATTCCACTCCCCCTTTAGTAAGGTGGTATTTGTTCTCATGACTAAAGAAGACTTATTTTCTATCATAAATATAAGGACTTCCCAACACTATGCCACATATATCAAGTGGTACAACCTCCAAATCCACTTCATCAATCAACTTCGAAGTAATATCAAATCTGACCCTACATTGTTTGGTGACATTAAGTTTTTCTTTGTCACATACCCAACCAAGAGGGTAAGGCTTTGGATGTGGTTTCATTACAAGACCCATCTTCTTGACAAGTGCTTCAGATATTAAGTTTACTTGGGAACCCATATCAAATAATGTATCTATCTTAGTATGTTTAGATACAACTCGTATATGAAATAAATCATTCATCTTTCGTTCATCAATATGATATTCATCATTAGAACTTGAAATAGCATGAAGGGAATATTTACATTGTAATCCAACCGTTGTGATCTTTCCTTCATCTCCTGATTCAGAACCAAGATCTTGTTGCATTGTAGCAACAGTCTTTGTCTTCCCCTTTCCACCAAACTGTTTCGGTTTCTTTTCTAGATGTAGTTTCCAACAATGTTCTTCATCGTGACCACTCCTCTTGCAATGAGTACAAGATGGTTTTCCTCCTTCTCTCATTATTGTAGCATTATTCTTTTCCTTCCTTTTGATCTTCTTGAAAGTATTTTGTGGAAAATTGGAAGGTTTCTTCGTGGTATCTTCTTGAACATGTTTCCCCCTGTTCTCAAGGTGAGTGGCCTGCACACAAATTTCGTCAATACTAGTGGGGTTAAACAAGAGAAAAGTATGACAAATATAACTGTGAAGTGCACCAATATACTTTATTAAAGTTTCATAAGAATCCAAAGGAATGTTCAATGTGAGAGCTTTCTTCCTAAATTATTCTGTGAAACTTCATACAGTCCGACCTTTACTCTGCCTTAAAGTTTTCCATTCCATCATTGCTTTATGTAAATACCCTAATGGATAGAACTACTTCCTTATATTTGTTTTAAATTCCGACCATGAGGAAAGAATATTACCACACTTACTTTTGTCCTGTAGCTTTCTCACCCACCATAAGAGATTGGTGCCTTCCAATCGAAGAGAATCCAGTTGCACTTTAACTTCCTCTTCGTCAATATGTTGAACACGACAATATACTTCAACCTGTCGGATCCAATTGTCTAACTTTTTAGGATTAGCATCTCCATTAAACATAGGTAAATCAAACATTACATCAAGATTTAATAATGGTTTCTTAAAAGAGGCTTTATGGTTAGACTTATGAGAGGGATGAGAATGCTCAGAGGAAGAAGAACTAGAACTTGAAGACGAAGATGGACGCTTGAGAGGATATCCTCCAACCCCTTGGTTTACCGAAGCATCATCATCTACATTTGCTTCCTTTTTCTTCCCTTTATTCTTCATCCTCTTCTCTTAATCTCCATACATTTGTTCGGCCATTTCTGAAATGCGATAAAAGACCATGTGAAAGTTGTTCTCTTGTTCATCATGCTTATCCTCTTCTACCATATTCTTCCTTCGGGATGCATGACCAACTTCAGGATTGAACGTCTTAAGTGTTCCTTCACCACCCTGCTTATGCTTGGCCCTAGTAAGAATTAATACTCAACAATTCAAGTCAAATACGACTGCTCCGATATCAACATGATCTTTCCTTATGGTGACTTATTAAAGAATTGTATTAAATGAGCATAAACTAATGTACGCCATAAAGAAGGAAAATTTCAAAAGGAAAGAGACATAAGCATGCAATATGAACACAAAGAACTTGATAACGGATTTCATCCCTGATGGACTACGTCTCTGAGTCCTGCTCTCAAATGGGTAGGTCTTTTTATTAAATCCACAAAAGAATTGGGAAAAATACATAAGTATACCTCATTCTAGAGTTAAGCTACAAAATATTTGCTCATATCATAAAATTAATAACGCCACTGTGTTTGTGGCATCGTTTTACCTAAAAATGATTGTCTCCATGCCTCGATCTGAGTCGAACACTTTTTGGCCCAAGAGGCACCCTTGCCTCAGTTTGCGTGCCACTGCCTCTACAATAAATGATGGATAAATCTCAAAAAGCATGACCCATTCCGTACAAATCCATACGGGTGCGCTCAAACTCCTTTCTCATGCTCTGTCCCAAATGCTCTAGCAGAAATCCCTTCTTATACAAAAATCGGGTGGTTATTCCATAACTAAGTTTGTTGGTGTGTTGGTTGTGGTGGCTAAGTTTAGAACTTGGTTAGGCGGAGGTCTTGGAGTCAAATCCCACGGGCCTCCCCTTTTATACATATGGTTATAATGAAAATGGCATCCTTTGCTAAATATAGCAGGCGGTTACTAAAACAATGGGAAATTGGAGGAATATGCTAAATATAGTGGCAGATAGTTGGATAAGCCCCTAGTCTGGTCGAAGACTGAGGTCATATGGGCTAAACATGTAATCAGGGGCTGGGCTGAAGGCCTAGCCCCTTTCTTTCGGTGCCCACTTTAACTTTTAAACTTAAATATAATCTTTGCTATATTACATATAAGGTCTATAGTATGGTGTAGTGGTAGTGCGAAGTTGTGGGGCCTTTGGTCTAACGGAGTTCATGAGTTCGACTCCGGTGGACTCATAAAACTTTTTCATATACCAACCATTAGAGGGTGCCACGTGGCAGCCCATGATTGGGCCACGTGGCACCATATAAGTTTTCCAAGAAAATGCCACTTGTCACCACATAATTCGCCTACGTGTCTGCCATCACTCTGTACGATATTTCCACGTCATCCCCATGCCAAATCAGTTGTATGGACATTCCACGTGTCACTCTTGTAGTGGTGCCACATGTCACCTTGAATTTTTGACTTTTTACAACGTTTGACTGAACTTTGTCCACTTATAACTTTTGATCTGTAACTCTGTTTGACGAGTTGTTTGCATTGTTAGAAATCTTGTGACGTGATTTTCACAATCATACCCTTTTCACTCAGTTTTGGGAACTTTGAAGTTTTTCCCTTTTAATGTTTTTTGATGCCATTATGAACATCCTGAGTTTCCTCTGTAAGTTCTGAGTTGTTCTTAGGCTTCTCTGGATCCTTTTTGGATCACCAATTGAATTGGAAAGATTACATGCTTTAGTTTTATGTGTACGAATTTCAGAATCTGATTTTAAATATTGAGCACATGGCATTGTGTACAAGTTCACTCTCCCGAATAAACCATAATTGAATAAGGTCTTCCATTTTCTCTATAACTCCTTTTTTGGGAGGATTCAAGGAGTGAAACTTGGAGGAGTTTCAGAAAATATATTGAGTAATATTATCTATAGGATCAGAGTATTCCAAGAAGTGAAGAATTGCATAAGTTGAAGAAGTCCTAGGAAGCATTATTAGGTTCTATGTTATGGTTGGTTGATGGTGATAATTTAATGTAAAGTTTCATTATCTCTCATATATTCTTGGGTGGAAGGAAGGGGCAAGGATGGAGAGGTCAACCCTCTCTTGATATTGGAGGATTGTATCTTCCTTTTGGATGTTTATCCCTCTATATTTGGAAGTTGTAGATACCTTTTGAAGTCATTACTTCCTTTGAGCAATAATACATGATTACTTCTTAGATAATGTGCATGGTTTATTGGTGTATGTCTTATACTATTCTTCATTGTTCATTGCATAGTCTTCATTGTTGATTGGATATAAATTGAATACATGATTTGATTTAAGTACAAATTCAAAAATACTAATTGCTCTAAATACTAATTCACCCCCCATCTCAGTATTTCCAACAATTGGTATCAGAGCATGTTGCCTTCAGAACAGTTTAATCGCTAGAAGGAAAATCCTCAGCAGAGATGGATTACCATGAGAACATTCCAAATGGGATTCAAATATTTGATGGAAGCAATTATTCATACTGGAGTGATAGAGTGAAAACTTACCTAACAGCTCTGGGAGTAGACATTTGGTACTCAGTTGTAAATGGCTATGTAATCCCAAAGAATGCTCCAATCGATCCAAATGAGAAGAAGCTTATGAGTTGTAATTCAAAATCTAGACATGTTATTCTAGGAGCATTGGCACCAACCATTGCTAGAAAAATGATGGGGTGTAGCACTGCTAAAGAGATATGGGACAAACTCAAGAGTATATATGAATGTGATCCAAAAGTTAAGAAGTTCAAGCTTCAACGACATAGAGTAGAATTTGAAAATTTGAAGATGGATGAAAATTAAGATATTGCAACCTATTTTCTTAGAGTTGATGAAGTTGTTAATGTTATTAGAGGATTAGGTGAATAGCTCAATGAATCCTTGGTTGTAAAAAAAGTGTTGAGATCACTTATCTTGAAGTATGAGAAAATAGGGACTTGAACAAAATGACAATGGTTGAATTACATGGGTCTCTTATATCATATGGAATAAGAATAGGTACAGAAAGAGACCAGCTAGACAATGAAGCAACCTTTAAAGCCATAAATAATACAAAAGACAAGGATACTGACCTTGATGAATACATATTGCTGAAAAATGCTACTATAAAAAGAGAAATCTCAACAATAAAAAGATGTTATACTCCAAGGATGATTACATATCCTCTGTAATGTCCCCCACCTCTTAGAGAGGTAATGAGGAGACTTAGTGGCCTGGGCACCCCCACTAGGTCATAGTCTCACACCAAAGGGGGGAAAAGTCAAGAAGTTAAAATTTATATTTTTAAGTTGACTTAAGAAAGGAAAAGGAAAGGAGTAAAAGATAACTCAACATAAGAATAGAAGATTAACCCTGGGAGTTAACCTAACTCAACAGAGAATTATAAGGAAAAGTATAAGTAAGAGGTTGGGGTGCACCTATTACTCACTCTGGTTTTGGATTAGCATTTTCTATTTCTCTTGAGAAATCAGTTTGGGGGTTTTGCTGTACAAACCCTTGTGAGCAACTTAGTGGTGAAATATCCACTCACCTTGTTCCATAGCTTGGTCTCGAGGATGAAAGACTCCTCCACACCATTCTAGTCTCAGGGTCAGTTTATCGAGGGAGGTTTGATCCAACTTATCCTGAGGGCCTAGGGCCATTCCGACATTTGGGTTTTGTTTGCAGGGGCAAGACCATTAGTTTGAGGGCTTTTCTGGAGGGTTATAATCATTCTATATTTGTCTGGAGATTGGGACATCGTGGAGCCATAGGGGACATCCTGTGATTCAGTAAAACTTAGATCTAGAGAGATCTGCTTGAGATCTGAGCCCGAAACTTCTCCCACGGGATTCTCATAGCCCGATCTATATTCTTGGAGAGTTTCAGAGCATTTGGAGGCCTCCTTCATTAGGGACGAACCAGCTAGGGTTTCATTCATCCAGTGGGGCACACCATTCAGTGAAGAATTCAGATCTACGGGGTTTGAGAGTGGATTTGGGAATTTGGACATCTGGGTTTTCCTTAC
>SNQJ01S0151702.1:12958-24035 GCA_010110895.2 Picea sitchensis
ATCTAGGAAGAAAAGCAGATCAATGATGAAGACACCAAACTCGCGCAACTATCGATCATGCTAAGAGACCGAGCACTAGACTGGTACATGAGTCTATACATGAACAGTGTTCCCAGAATGACAAGTACACTGGATGACATTAAGAAACTATTGATTAACGAGTTCCAGAAGCTAAGCTCAGAGGATCAATACATGAATGATATGATTGAAATAAGACAGAAACCAGGAGAATCGGTACGGGATATTGATCAAAGATTCAAGCGATTAAAAGGAAAGTTAAAATATCTTATGACCGATTACGATATCCATTACGACAATAGAAATTTCAAATGCAGGCAGAGGCTCTACAGGAAGGCTTGCAATTGGAAGAGAATCAGTACCAGCAGATGGACCCAACGATCGAAGAACTGAAGGAGGATCTGAAGAACTTAACATTTCAGGTGAACCATAATAAGAACAAGGACAAATGAGAAGTCGTTTGGTGCACTACTTGCAGGATGGAAGGACACCATAAGATTGAATGCCCAATATTCGCATAGTATATGGTGACAGGGATGCCAAACGCACTACCACAGGGAGGATTATGGTGCGAAATATGCAAGAAACTGGTTCATGACCCTTACCACTGCACGATGATGCAGAAATACCAAACAGTTCCAAAGAACCCATATTGCACCTTTTTGAAGTCAGTTGGCCATGACGATAAATATTATAGAACTATGGAACTGATGCAGGAAAGAGCATCAAACACGTACAGGGTACAGGCAAAAATGATGACTCGACAAGTAGTACCACAGTATAACATGTCACAATTGCCAGCAACCAGGACATTATGCATGGGAGTGCCCACTGCCACCAATGACTTATATGTATTGTCGCACATCGAACCATGATATGGAGGAATGTTAGACATTACTTGTAAATATCCAGTAAAAAAGGAATCAAAATAAACATAATGTTCAGTGGATTTCAACCAAAGCAAGGTATTACGAATGGAACATCAACAGTCACTTGAGGAGGAATGAAAATAGGAAATGACGCAGTTTGACAAGAACCAGCGCATAACCAATGGGTAAAGAAGAACACTGACCCCAAGAAGCCGTTCAATGCACATAAGAAGAAGGAGATATTTATAGAAGCCTGACAAGAATTCCAGAAGGAGAACATTGCGTCGACTGCACAATAGAGCAAGGAAGCTCCAGAATATGAAATGTCACCATCATTGGACCATACCAACATAATACAACCCAAGGAAAAAGTAAGTAATATCAAAGACTTTTTGCAATCATGCATCAAAATGTTAAGATATCCTTCATCTGTCAAAATATTGCAAAACATCCTAGAAAAATGTAGCAGTGAGATGGAACAGAAGCCATAATTGAAAACTGTCAACCACCTACATACAAGAAGAAGAACAAGTAGGGAATTTAGATTAAATGCTAACATTGGGGATTTCAATATGGGAGATATTACACTATATCTAGGATCCGAAGTGAATGTACTACCAAAAGCTACATGGAAATGCATGGGATAACCTACACTGGGATACTCAACTGTTCAATTAAAGCTAGCAAATCAACATAGAGACCTACCAATAGGTAGACTGAAAGGAGTGATGGTATATCTGGATGGTGTGTGCACTAAGGTATACTTTGAAGTCATTGAAATAGTAGACGATGTTGTTCCTGAGTCTGTACTTAAGGCTTAAAAGTACAGTGTCAAGGCATCTGAAAGTGGTTAAAAGATGGAGAAGAGAGAAACATCAACCTTCGGCAAAGAAAACTAGGGAAGATTTCTACGTTGGCGTTGTCTGGCTTCCAACTGTTCCTGGATAGTTATGTCTTGTTCAATGGCTGCCCATGATCATTCAAGTTTGGCCCAGTTAGTTTTCATCTTAAGAATTGTGTCAAAGAGGTTTAAGGCAATGTGCGTTTGGTTCAATAGTCTGGGTTCGATGCTAGGTTGTGTTGGTGCAGGGACAGTCATGGAGGAATAGTAAAGGTGGTAAAAACTTGGGAGAGAGATTAAGTGTTGTCTCAATTTTGTCGTATAAAAGAGAATTTACGATTTCAGAAATAGAATATGGATGCAAATAAACGGCTCCTTCCCGTAACTGTATTATATTTTAATAAAAGGTGTGAGGTGGGGAGAAAAACACTTAGCTGCCTATGGTGTAAAGCTCCTACTGGTGAAGAGTCTCACGCATAAACAAAAGAGGAAAAATGTAAGGAAATAACCGATGTAGCAGAGAATATATGTAGAATTCCAAAAATGCAGACTGGTCTTACACCCGCTGATAGCTGGTGCAGAGGAAAGACAGTAAACAATTACAGAAAACCAAAATTCATTCGCTATAGTAGTGGTAGTACTAAATTATAACGAAGCACATCAGTTAAGAATATGAAATGAAATGAAATAAGAGATACAAAGAAGCAAACTTGTAACACAGTCGTGACAGAATTGAGAATCTTCAGATCTACTTTTATTAACTCTCAAATGTAAAAAACTCTGTTACAAACGACACAAAAAGGTCCAGCCCTATGTATTTCTTTCTGTGATATATTTATACAATTTTACAAATACAGTAGAATCTCAATAGTCACGAAATTTCGGTTACAACAGGAAGGATTGCAATCGCTCCATTTCTCCTACTCTATCCTCACTTGGTGCCAAATGTTTGTCGTTGCGCGAGCTCAGTACAAGTGATACATCTTTCCATCAGCTGAGATATTAGCCACGATGGTTCTGCTTGACAGTTGGCTTCGAAGAAGTAACATTCTCGGGCTAACTGTTGCAGCCTGTCCTCCATCTGTTCGTTGATGATGTCGATGGCGCATAATTGTGCGTTGGGTTTGATCATGCATTTATCCACTTGGACTATGTCCACCATAGTCATCTGAGAGATATCGGCTAAATATCTTTCTTATTTATCCTTCAGATCAAGAAAGATATTTTCTACATTCATTTGCATTAGTGTCTCGGCATCACACCCACTGTCAATGCCCAGCAGCTCATCGTCTATAGAATTAAAGGCCTCCTCCAAAGAGTTGGTTATTTTTTGGGCTTGCTGCTTGCCTTCGGCGATGTTATGCTCCAATTCCTTTAAAAAAATGTTTCCTCTGGTTTGCTCTGCAATGGTGATCTTGGGAGTACCTGCCAAAACCCTGTTGTTTGTGGCTATCACTGCCTCCTGGAAGGCGACCCGATCCACTCCGACATCTTTTTCTCTAGCAGATAGGTTCTCGGAAACCTGATTCACCAACAGACAGTTTTCCTGGATTGCTTCTACCTTGGTGAGAAAATTTCACTGCGCCGCAGAGACTCTGCCCTGAATCTCGATCACCTAGGATTTGAACATCCCGATGTTTATCATTCCACTCTTAGTGGTATCTACCCTAGCCTGCAAATGTTTTATCAAATCCCTCTGCTGGCTTGCTTGCGTCTGACCATCCCAGACTACCAACTGTGCTTGCTCAAGCTTAGTTCTGAGCACCTCTATTTCATTTTTATCGGCCAATTTGGCCTGCTCTATTTCCATGCTCGCCTGACCTTTAGCATTCTCTGTTGTTGTGGCCAATCTGGCTTCAAGAGTCCTAATTAGGTGATTTTTTATTTTAAGTTGGTTCTTTAGGAGTCTGACTGAGAATTGATTCACCGAGGCATACGCTCCTAGCATCCCTGCTATCTCAGTGGTGAATTGTTCATTCTTTTTGTTCTTTCCCTCGGTCATAACCTTATACTTTTTGGCAGTCGACTCTCCTTCCTGGTAGAATTCCCTTTTAACTACTGCTTTTCTCTTTTTATCGAAGAAAAACTCTTTTGGAGGGAGTTCTTATACTCTTATGGGTCTCAACTCTTCATTGAAATCCATCCCTCACCGATATTTCCCTGCGTCGACTACAAGGGGGTGACGGATGTGATGGGTTCCCTGATCTGTTTCACCGATTTTCCTGGGGTATCGACTAGACTCTGCTTCTTTGGCGGTTTTGGAGTCTTTATCTCTGTCTCCGGATTCTGTTTCTTTGGCGGGTTTGGAGTCTTTTTCTTTGCTTCTGGATTTTTCGTTTGTTCCCCCTCGTCCTGGTGTTTTCCTTGGTCGGGAGTTGCATATTTAGAACCTTCGGCATCATTCTGTTTTGTCTCTGAAATACCTGGACCCTCACCTCACAACACAGCGGGGAGACAACTACGTCAGTGTTCCTGGAACTTCAATACATCGGCTCTTTCCTCGGGTGCCAAGGATTGAATGCGGGCCAGAATTTCTTCATAGGACCTCGCTCCTCGGAAAATGTCATCTGAGGGTGAATTCTCATGCTCAAATATT
Organism: Picea sitchensis; assembly: GCA_010110895.2. Classification (NCBI taxonomy): domain Eukaryota; kingdom Viridiplantae; phylum Streptophyta; class Pinopsida; order Pinales; family Pinaceae; genus Picea; species Picea sitchensis. Next base: position 17,283 of record SNQJ01S0151702.1, read on the forward strand.
TTGAGCCTGCAATTAGCCAAATGATTGCTCACGACCCTCTGCGGATCGTGCTTATTGTATTCGATGGAGACCAAATTTAGGTCTTCCAGGGCTGTCGCCTCAGCTTTGGCATTCCCGAAATCTAATAAAGAATAAGAATTCAAACGAACAGGAAACGACGACCATACCTTTTTTGAATACCCTTTAAGTTCTTTGCTCACACCGCCAATTACCATTTGCTGGGAAACCTCGCGACAAGATAGCTTGTCAGGAATGAACAATGGAAACACATGTGGGGGAACAAAAGCCCCGAAGACTCTGAAGTAGGAAAATTCAGCTTCTACGTACCAATCCATGATGCTGCTCAGATTTGTTACTATGCTGTCCGAGATCTGGGGTGGCGGGTGACAAAAAATGGTGACATGCAGGGGCACCATTACCCAGTTAAAAATTTCATACGCAAAATTTTCTTCTTTTTTTTCCCATAATTTTGCGTGATATACATGTATGGGTTCATCTTCGGCCAGAGTTCAACTCCAGTTCATCAATGGAAATGGTGTCATAAAACAAATTGCGTCCATAATGTACGCGGACATGAAGAATGATGACGCCTTCCCATTCTCCTTCTGCTCCCGATACTCTGTGACCCAATTGGTCAAGCTATCCAAAAGCATCTTTTCCCAGTTAAAGGAACAGTCTTCGGGGACCCGAAACATTAGAGGCACCTACGCCAGGAAAAAAGGCAATGTGTCCTCTTTCCCATATAACCAGCATGTCATCATGGCCACATATCTGTACTGTGGTTCTAACGAAGAGATTGAATATATGTCGTGGGTATCAGCTCTGAACTTCGCAGTGTTTGAAACCCAATCCTTTATCAAACTGGACATGGTTTTATCATACTGTTCGCATTCCTTCTCCTTGAATTCTTCCAAGAACTCAGTGCCATATGTGTGGTCGGACGTCGCGGGCAACTTATACATGGTCTGCAGATGCTCCGGCCTGAAAGTCCCAATGGTGACTCTTTTCTCGTTCATGATAGTCCTCGTCGGTATGTCCACATGGTCCAATGCCCATCATACCATATCATAATATGGAAACAACCGCGGTCTGGCTACTACTCTGTGCATTCCGGATTGGATGACTATTTTGTACTTGGTGGCTAAATCATCTCTTTCGTTGTCATCGGAGTCCTCGGAATAGTCCACCAATTCTGCTTGTAGAATATCTGAAACATATGACCAATTCGGGATCGAGTTGATACTTCGGGGTGAAGTATCAGAGACATTGTCTAAGCCTTGTCCCGAAACCTCCACATTTACCTTTGCTACTTTTTGCGGAGCCATGGATGAAGCTTGCGTTTTAGCTCTTCTGCGATAGAACTGCGTATACATACATAAGTTAGTTTACTCAGAGGTGGTGAGCTCTGCGTACTATGAAAATGAATTTGTTATAATGAAATACAACTCTGATATATACTCAAAAACTCGGTACCTTTCATAACAAGTCTGTCAAATCACCTTTGGAAATAAATTCTACCATAAAAATCCGATCTTATACGTCGATTTACCCTATTTCCTCATCAATGTCATAAATTTTGTCGGTTTTAAACTCTCAGTTGGTGCATGGAGAAAAAGGCTACCTCATAAATCATGCGGACATCAAAGCGTGGGATATTCATTGATTTAGTTTAATTAATTTGATTTTACCGCTGCTAACAGTGTTTCGGCACTCGCTATATCGGGGATTTTCCTTTAACATTTTGAGTCTCTAACTCCCGAGACTGCGAAGATCGATTTTGGTTTAATTAAAGGTAATCACGATTTGGGGTTTGATTAACTTTATAATTATTATATTCGCCATATCGCGACTCGGGGCTTCGAAGATAAGTTTTTGGGAGATTGACATGCTGAGCCGCGAAACCGTGAGTTCGCGATAACATGACTTAATTAAAAGGGAAGATAATCTCGGATTAAGTAATTAATTAATCATGCTATAACTACATCATGACTTCGTGAGTCGGGGTTTAGACGATCAAACTTTCAAAAAGGACAACGTCGAGTGGCGAAATGCCGAGAAAATCTTTTACCACAGTTAAGCTTTTACCCTCAACCTTGACATGAGTTACTCAAATAAGGAACTCGTGTTCTCGGCTATCGGGGTTATGAAAATAAATTTTTGGGTTCAGCGATCGCCGAGGCACGAAACCCCGATGACGCTTAATCATGAGTTGGGGAAAACTTTACCCTCGTTAGTGTTTTGAGTGAAGACCAAAAATGACTTCGTTGTTTCATGACTCGGGACATGTGAACTGCATGATTTATAGTATCTGATCTACGAGATCCCAAAGTAGAACGAGAAAGGAAACATTTTACGACATGTAGGACTTGTTTCGAGAGTGCAAAAATCATCGTTGCTCGCGTGATCAAGCTTCAGAGATCATCGATATCTCAGAGGAAAAATGAAAAACATTTTTAGATTTCAAGCATTAAGAATGAAACTTGTGAAGGGCTAGAAAAATAGGGGCGGCTCCAACATAGGCTCCAACTAGGGATCCCGCCTCCCTGTGAGGCGGGAAGAACAATAGACCACGTGCCAATATTGGGTAAATGGAGTCAAAAAATCAATCAAGCAAAAAAGTTCCCGAGAAGAGTGTAAGAAAAGGGGAAAAAGACTTCGTTATTTACCTCAAAAAGATTTTACAAAATCAGATATTCTTTTTAAGCATAGTTGTAGTCCCTTTCACAATTTTCCCTTTCCCGCTACTAAACTCAGGTGTGTTTTAAGACAATCAAAACATTCATAGGAGACCCAACAKATCTTGTGGTTATCGGCTTGCACAAAAGAATAAGATTATATGTTTTTAATTGGGGAGTCCCATTTGAATTTGGGATGTGGATCAGGTTTTAAAAAGCATTGGTTACCAGAGTAGAGTGATAYTCATATATAACAGCCTTACAGATATCTCAGACATTGCTTCACTTCCAGCGAGCCTGTTCAGTACCCCGGTGAAGTTATCTGGCCCCTTTTTACTGAATTTCCTTTCACMACTTCGGAATATATTTATGCATTTAAATGCTGAGACGAGGGCAATCATTTCTGAATTTCCTTTCATCGTCTCTTGGACTAGGTGGGGGMAATCATTTCTGARTTTCCTTTCACCACCTGTCTTATATTTTATTTAAATCGCGAAGATGGGGCAATCAATTTGTATCAGGGCTGATATTTGTGTAATATCTTGCATTATAGGTCTGTCAACTTACTTTGATTACTCGGTACCAACCTTCCCTTGACCTTCCCAACATCTTCGTTCTTAGGGAGAAAAAGAAAAATAACTTTTTAAGGGCATTCCATTTGAGCAAGATTCAATCCTTCAATGTCGTTGAAAAACCTAGGAAAGTCAGGATCACTCTAAAGATTTCTTCGCTCAGCAGGGGATCGGGTAGTTGTGAAGACCCGCTTTCTTTCCACAATCTGTTTTGAAACTTACGAGGTTGAAACGAAAAAACTTTTATCCCTTCGTATATGGAAAGGAAATATGGTGACTTGTTAAAAGTCAAAAGTTAAACCCGAAGACAAAAAGGATGCCAAGTATCTATTTACTGACTGAAGATATAAAGGTCAAACAATTCAAGACTGACTCTTGTAGGTATTTTCGGGGATAATTTACTTTGACTGACTTCTTTTAGATTTGGAGAATCTCAAACTGTCTTAATTTTTTCAGAGATTATCACACCAAGAAACAACCCTGTTATCTATCAGTTCAACTGTTATTGCAATTTGAATGGTGTTACCTTGGTTTTCTTTTGAACAATCCTTTATAACATGTCCTTTGAGAAATCTCATATTTACCTTTTCATTTTACTTTCTTTGCGCAATATGAAATTACTTTAGGTATCACCTGCTTATGCCGATTTATTTCTGACACCGACTTTCAGTTTACTCCTCCTGCTTGTTTCGTATGCAACTAGAATCCTGTAAAAGAGAAATACAAATCTTATCCGAAATGTGTCGAAAGTTTATGAACGAAAAAGTAGAAAATCAAAAAGCAACGTTTAAATGAAAATGTGTATATGCACACAAAAATTTATTTTATATCTATATATATACATATTTTATTTTATTTTATTTATTTATTTATTGAATCTGGCGACTGTTACATCATGTAATTCTTTAGATACCGCCCGTTGACAGGGGCGCTAAGGACTTCTCCGTCTATATTTTCCAGTAGGAAAGAATTTTTTCCTTCTGGAGCCGAGACCCTGAATGGTCCATACCAGAGGTGGTCAAATTTACTATGCTTCACGGCTTCTTCCTTTCTTGCATCCCATCTTAGCACTAAATCGCCTGGGAGAAATTCCCTATCCTTTGCCTTGCAGTCGAACAATGCTTTCATATCATCTTGGTACTTCTGCATCTTTTCATCAACCTCAACTCTATGTTGTTGAACCTCAATGAGCTGATTAATTCTCCTGGTCACATGATTGGGTTCTTCGTTTTGATCCTGCCATAGCTTCATAACAGGTAGCACTAGATTTATAGGTAGAACAACATCTGTCCCACAGACCATTTGAAAAGGCGAGACACTGATATACCTTTTAGTGCTTATGCGGTTTTCCCACAATGTGTATTTCAAGTGTACATGCCAAGACCTCTTATTTTCATCGAATACCTTCTTGATTATATTCACCAGGCTCTTGTTAGATGACTCGACCAATCCGTTCCCCTGAGGGTAATATGCTATGGAATGGCCAAGAACAATGTTATACTTTTGACAAAAGCTGATCATAGCCATAGATTTAAAAGCTTGGGCATTGTCAGTAACTATCTTTCGGGGACAACCGAATCTTGACAAAATATTATCTTCCAAGAAATTGATTACCACCGAATCTGTTTCCCTTTTGGTTGGAATGGCTTCCACCCACTTAGTAAACAGACTAACAGACTAACAGGAAACCGAGTGGATCCTTCCAATATAGCTGACTTTCGGCTATACAATATTTGACTACATGGAGTTTTAAAGTTCTGCATTTAGATGGTGATAATTCATTTGGGTACTTTAGGGTTAGCAGGTATGACACTATGTATCTGTACCAGCCCAATGATAAGAACTTATCTTCAATCTTGTTTGGACTCGTTTCTTCATTCATCTCTTTTAGGTCTGTGTCTTCGTCGCTTGTCTGCAGGCAATTGATATCAAGGGCTCTGAAATTTGACTCAGCTAAGAGTTTGGCTAGGCCTTGCCCTTTTATCAATTTGGTTGGCTTAACCTCCAGATCAAATTCTTGGATTTTAGAGAGCCATTGCCCTCTTCTTCTGTCACTGTCTGGTTGTACCAATATCTCTTTGACAGAACTGGTAGGCACGTATGTGGTTATCTTTGAATGTAGTACATAAGTTCTGAATGCCTTTAATGCTTTCACCATTGCGTATGCATGCTTTTATATTATGTTGTACTTCAGTTCTGCATCTCTAAGGCTCTTGCTAAAAAACGCAATTGGTTGTTCGAATCCCTCCTCATTCTTTTGTAGGAGCACCGCGGAGATAGTGTGTTCGAAGGCAAATGAGAAGATAAGAAAATCTTTCAGATAGTTTGGGCTTGCTAACACAGGCGCCTCGCTTATGACGTTTTTAATATGCGTGAACGATGCTCTGGCCTCAGTTTTCCAATTTACTCCGTTGTCTTTCTTCAACATCCCTGTGATCAATTTGACAATCTCAGCGAAATTGGGAATAAACCTTCGTAAAAAATTAATTCTTCCTAAGAAAGATTGAATCTCTTTTACATTTCCAGGAATACTTATAGTATCTATTGCTTCAATCCTCTTAGGATCAATCCTAATTCCATCCCTGGATACGATATGGCCCAAAATCTTACCTTCCCGCATAGTGAAATTTGATTTCTTTGGGTTCAAAGATAGACCAAACCTGCGGCATTTTTCGAAAGTCTGTTTAAGGTGGATCAAGTGTTCTTCATCGGTTTTTGAGAAAACCATCAAATCGTCGAGGTAAATAACTACGAACTTGTCCCTTTCTCCTATGAAAGCGATGTCCATAGAGCGCTGGAAAGTAGCCCCTACATTCATCAAACCAAAAGGCATTTTGTCATACATAAACGTACCCCATGGTGTGGTGAAAGCAGTTTTTTCTCTATCTTGTTCATTCATAGCGATTTGATTATAACCAGAGAACCCATCTATCATACACATTCGGTTTGCGCCAACAAATTTTTCTAACACATGGTCCATCTTGGGCTGCGGATAATTTTCCTTGAGAGATGACTTATTTAAGTTTCGGAAATCCACACATAGTCTGATTTCCCCATTCTTTTTCCTGACTGGGACCAGGTTTGCTACCTAGTTTGAGTATCTCAAAGGTACGATTATTTTCGCATCTAGAAGTTTCTTAACTTCCTTTTCGATCACCGGTAACAAGATGGGGTTAATTTGCCTAAGATTTTACCTAAACGGTTTGACCCCAGGCTTCAAAGGTATCTTGTGATCAATTATGGAAGTGTCATATGTTCTTAACTCATCATAAGACCAGGCGAAAATGTCTTTATACTGTCTGAGTAGGTTTTTGTACTTATCTTTTACTTCAGGATGGAGGAACTTGGATATTTTTACCATCATGGATTCTTTTTCGGTTCCTATATCACAGTCCTCCACTTCTTCTGGTTGGGGCTGCAAATTGGATTTCACAGGTATGTCGTTCTGGTCAAAACGTCTTTCTAAAGGAATCAAGCCCTTCAAAATTTGGTTGCTTTTAAGGACC
>SNQJ01S0151703.1:23124-33500 GCA_010110895.2 Picea sitchensis
ATTCAATTAACAATTAAAACAAAATAAAATAAAATACAAAATTTGTGTGTGCAACAAGACGATGCCTTTTTTGTTTTTTTTTTAATTGTGTTTTTTTTTTAATGTATATTTTAATTATTTTTAATGGTTTTAATTTTTATTGTTTTTTAAAAATGTTTTTGGTTTTTTATTTTATTTTTTGGTCTTTATTTTTTTATGAATTTTCTAATTTTGTGTGTTTTTTAACGTTATTTAAAAAAAAATCTAATTTCAAATTGGGTTGTCAATTTTTTTTAAAACATGTGTTTTTTTTTTCATTTTTTCTTAAATAACATTGGTTTGTGGAGTTTTATTGTTTTAATCTATTTATTTTTAATGTAAATTTAAAACTAAACAAAAAATTAAATATATACGAATTTTCAGGTAGCGTTTTAGGAGACAATTTTGAGCTTCTTCTCTATAATGGTACCATCTCTCAAGGCCTTGATTTCAATTATGTATTAATTTTAAATCCAAAAAAAGGGGGTGATATCGGTAGCATGACCTTTCGACTCTGGATCAATTTTAAGGTTTTAAGTTTTTTTGATGGCCATAATTTCAAACAAGTTAGAATTTAGGGGTCAATTTTAAGGGTTTTGTCCACAATGATATCGATTCTCAAGGTTACGATGTCAAACAAGTTAGAATTTTAACCACCCCCCAAAAAAGGGTGCTACCAGTAGAGTTCTTGTTTTTTAGAGGTCGCATTTTTTACCCCCATTTCAAAAAATGGTGCTACCAGTAGCACCATTTTTTGAAACGGAGGTAAAAAATGCAACCTCTAAAAGTCGAGAACTCTGGAGAGTTCTTGTTAAGTTGGTAACTTTGTTCTCTTCCCAATATCTATTCGAAGTGGAAGTGGAAGTGTACATTAAACCCTATCAATATGAGATTTATTTTGTTAAGTTGAATCAATAGTTGTGACAATTAGAAGTTTATTGTAGTGTCCATAACATAGGAGAAGAGAAAAATATATCATTTTCTTGATTGAATTTATATGGCCATGCCCAAACTTGGTGGGAAATCCACACAGAGACACTTGAGTTGGAGGGTGAACCCCAAGTAACTAAGTGGGGGGTGTTTAAAACCCTCGTTAAGTCCTAGTTTTACCCTATTAGGTATGAAGAGAACTAACGGATCTTTTGGCATTAATTTTGATAGAATAAAGGGAAGAGTGTCACAAGAGTACACCACAAGGTTAAAAAAAACAATCCATTATGTTGGGAATGTCTCCCAAGAATCTAGATGTACTCCTCAAGTATTTGGGTGGTCTCCACAGTCATTTAATCAGGAAAGTGATTCTATTTAAACCTAAAACTATTTATAAGTCCTATGTGCAAGCATGGTATCGAGTGATTGACAAGATGAAAGGATAACTAAATGATTCCAAGAAGAAAGACAAGCAAGGCACTACCAAGGAGGGAAAGAAGAAATGGAGAGGAAAATATAAGAAGACAATAGCCATTGCACATCAGTGCTAGGATATAATAAACCACTGTAACCATTCTAATATCGATGGTAATAACAAAGATAAGTGTTGGAAGTTACATCCAAATATTAATCCAAAAAACCACAAGAAGGAGACCAAAAATAAGAACATGCTAGGATTTAATCAAGCAAGTAGAGAGCAACTCAAATGTGGATAAAAATATTATTTTCACTATAATGGAAGAGGCAAACCTAAGTAACCTCCATCCTAAGGAATAGAAGGAGATGGTTGAAGTCTTCCATATCAAGATCCAAGTTAATAAGGCAAAGGTAGATTATTTGATATTGGTTCACGGGCCAACTTCATAGTAGAGTATCTTGAACATAAGCTTAGATTGGAAGTTCATGACCATCCTCTCCTATATCCATTGGGATGGGTAAATAAGGATGCAGAGATCAAGTTCACCAAGCAATGTAAGATAAAATTTGTTATAAGTGTAAACTATATTGATGAAATGGAGTTAGATGTAGTACTACTTGATATGTTTGGTGTAGTGTTTAGAAACCCTTACATGTACATGAGGGATGAGATATTCATGAGTAGACCAAAACAATACCACTTAATTAAGGATAGGAAATCCTTCATCATCAATAATCACAAAGGTAAATCCAAAATCTCTCTAGTAAGTTTTAACCAAGCTAAGAAATTGTTTAGCTCAAGTAGGAAATTTCTATTACTCTTCTTAAGATAGAATCAACAAGAAGACCAATTGGTAAAAGTAAAGGAATCTCTAGATGTATCTAGAAAAGAGAAGGAAAACCAGTTGGAAGAGCTTTTATAGGTGTGTAAAGAAGTGTTATAGGAGCCTAAAATATTACTAGCCAAGAGGGAGGTGGAGCATGAGATATAGTTCTTTCCATACTCCATGTTTCCAAACAGAATTTTATACAAACAATCCATATCGGAGGTGGATGAAGTCAAGAAATAGTTATGGTGATTGTTGGAGCATGGAGTAATTAGGTCAAGAAAATCATATTGTCGATCACCTATCATCATAGTGCCCAATAAGGATGGGACTTGGAGAATGTGTATTAACTAAAAATATTAGAATAAGATCAGCCTAAAGAATCAATACCCCCTACCTAGGATCTATGACTTGATATATCAGTTATAACATGTAAAGTATTTCACCAAGTTGGATCTCAAATCAAGATACCAGTAGGTATAAGTAAAATAATAAGACACCTAGAAGACCACCTTCAAGATGAGGCAAGATTTATAAGAATAGTTGGTAATGTCTTTTGGTTTATGTAATGCACCAACTACATTTATGTGTTTGATTAATGATTTATTGCATCCCATTTTAGATTCATTTGTAGTATGATGCTTGGATGGTATATTGATTTTTATATCTACCTAAGAAGAGAATATCTCACGTCTCATGTAGGTGTTAGAGAGCTTGAAAAAACATCAACTATTGTAAAACCTTAATAAATGTGAATTTTTCCAGCAATCCTTAGTGTACTTGGGGTATGTGATTGGTGGAGGGGAACTCAAAATCGATCCTAGGAAGATAGAGGCCATCATCAAGTGGCTAAGTCCTACCAATTTCATTGAATTTAGGATATTTGTGTGAGTAGGAAAATACCTTCATAAGTTTATAGCATCATTTTTAGTTGTGATTGCACCATTGCATGCCATAATAGCTAGCAGTAAGAGTTTCTAGTGGGGATAGAATTTATAGAAGGATTTTAAAGAGATGAAATGAAATATTAGTTAAGCACAAGTTCTCACATTCCTAATTTGTGAAATCCCTTCGAATTGGAGATGAATGCAAGTGAATATGTTGTGGTAATTATCTTGAGACAAGGAAGTAAGCCCTTATGATATCATTATGAAATGTTTCATGTCAAAGTCATGAACTTCCCTACATATGAAAAGGAACTATATGATTTGTCTCAAGCTACTAAGAATTGGAAGCAATATCCAATGGGAAATGAAACCATCATCCACACTGATCACCAACCACTATAATATTTTCAAGCTCAGTGTCAGCTTCAACAAACAAGACACTACAAATGAATGGGATTTTACAAGAATTCCATCTTATCATCAAATATAATAAGGGTGGTACCATTAAGTTGGAAAACATTTTTTCAAGGCCACCCACACCCAAGGTCACAACTTTAGATTCTCTTATTCTAGAGCCTTTCACTCATAATGCATACAAAGAAGAATACACAAAACACGAGGAATTCAAGGAGGTGTTTTAGTAGCTACAAGTTTGTGAAGAATAAGCTAATAGCAAGGATGAATACCATATCCAAGATGGGTTGCTATACAATCTAGATAAGCTATGTGTTCATAAAGAAGAAAGATTACAACTTATCGAAGAGGCTCACACCTTCAAATTTGCAAGGCATTTTGGTGTTGGGAAATTGGATGGCCAACTTACATAGGTATGTGTATTAGCCCAGAATGTAAGAAGATGTAGCACAATTATCATAGGATGCATACTTTATTATACCAAGAAACCCAATAATAGGAAGCAAGGTTTATACCATCCCTTACTTGTACCTACTAGACCATGGGAGAGAATCTCCCTATATTTTGTGATTCGTTTTCCAAGAACCATTTAGGGAAATGACTATCTATTTGTGGTAGTGGACAAATTTAGTAAGATGTTCATTCTCAAGCCTTGTAAAAATACCATCAAGGGAAAATATGCAACAATCATGTTCTTTGAAAAGGCATGGGTACACTTTCATATTCTAAGGAGCATCATCTTAGACAAAGATACCAAATTTATTAGTTCCTTTTGGACTACACTTTGCAAGAAAATGGACACCAAGTTGAAGAGATCTACGAATTTCCATCCAAAAATGGATGGGTAGGTAAAATTAGTGAACATGACATTGGTTTATCTTTTGAGGGGTACAAACATAAGCATCCAAAGTCCTTGGAAAAAAAATTGATTTATGTTTAACACTCTTATAACAGAGTAGTCCATGTTTCCACCACTAAGTCCCCTTTTCAAACTTGTTTTTGATATTTGTCAACCTTCACCTATAGATTTTTTATATGGAAATCAAGGAGGAGCCAAGCAACATGCCACATGAGAAGCATCGAAGATTGAAAAATTCATTAATAAGATTAGGAAGATCCATTTTCAAGTACATGAGACATTGAAGAAGACACAAGAAAAGTGTAAGGCCCAACATGATCATCACAAAATTGAGAAGACATTCAAGGTTAGAGACTTCATCTGGTTGCATATGAACAAGGAAAGGTTATAGGGTTCTACTAAGAAGATTAAGGCTATGTGGTATGGTCCTTTTGAACTATTAGAAAAGGTTGGAAATAATTCATGTAGACTTAGTCTACCTCCATATATGCACATTTACTTAACATTGCATGTGGAAAATATGAAATTCAATTAGCCTTCCATGTTAGAATAATAAAGTGATGGGAAAATCTTACCTACCATAGAGGACTTAGCACCAAAATATTATGTAGAGTTAGTAGAGGATGCAACTTTATAAAAGAAGATCAAAACAACTAGAAGGGGGAAACATGAACTCTTGCAGGTCAGGTTGAATGATTAGCTTCCAAGAAAAGCCAAATGGTACTCCAAGAAGAAGGTAGAAGAAAAATTCCCTCACCTCCTTCAGTAAAATATTTTGGGGACCAAAAGCCTCCAAAACCAAGGAGGTGTGATTTGAAATGAATCATTATATAATTTTTCATTTATTAAGGTACTTTCTTAGAGGAAAAATTGGGGCTATTGAGTTTTAGGGCCCATTTTAGTGGCTAGTCCTATTTTGGTGATTTGGAATCCTAAAACTTTTGGAACTCATTTGGGGCATTAAAAAACATTTTTAGGGGTCAAAAATATGTGAATATAGTCCTCAAATGCTCAACATTGTTCTGTATGCCAAGATCTTTCCAAAAACATAAATATCACCTCAATTAGAGTTCATATGAGGAATTTATGCCTCCTGCAAGTTGACATGTTATTTTTAGCACCATGGTACTGAGTTAATTCCATGTCAACTCCTATTACTCACACATGTGGAGTTCATCACACGTGGACTTTCAATAATATTCTAGATGGTCCAAATCCTTAACCTTAATTAGGAAGGCATGCAAAAACCATAGCCCTAACCCTAGATGACTATCAGAACATGTTAAATACTAGGTTGCTAGGAAATGAAGGGGTTCCATTCTTATTGTATTGATTACTACTCCATAATTGAGTAGAGTAAGGGAGTGGGATATTAGAGAAAAATAGAGGAAGTGGAATATCCTGCAGTAGTTGTACAAGCTACAGTGTCAATGGTAAATCCATAGTGAGTTCACATTTCTTTGCATTTTCATTTTCATATATGAGAAGAAAAAATCAAGGCATAGTCCTCACCTTATGGTTGGTTTTTCCCCTATTTTGTTTCCCAGGGAACATCTTGTGTTCTTGCATGGATGACGTGGTATTTGTTTTAGCTTATTTTACTTTAGTCTCAACTTATTTCAGTATTTGAAGTGATAAGTTGGTAATATTAAATCTTAATCTTAAGTAAAACACTACATAGCAAAGTGTTTGTAGAAACTTGTAAGGTCTGTTGTGATGAATTGTTTGAGTGGAATGTCCACGGAAATTTATATATCAATGGTACATTCATAATGTCTTTTCAAATGAGTGTAGTTTGGATGTAATGTTAGACTAATAGCATTTTTATCATAATATGAGGCATAATGGCCTCATCTAACACTCCTATGATAATTCTAGGTGGCAAGTCTAGACCAATGGCTACCGATGGAACCCAAAGGCTCCCTAGAAGTTCATCCCGAAGGTGTACCATGAAGTAATGACCCTCCTCCTAATATCAATTTCTCTAATACTAGGTATGTTTATCTATGTCATGATTTTAGTGAGGGTTCCATTATTGGCTATATTTTTGTTGGGAGGGTACCAACCCCTAAAGCAATTATTCAAAATTGGGTTCATGAGTTTTTTGAGAGCAATGGGTGGCACTACACACATATGTGAAGCCCGACTAAGAAATTTTTTCTATTTTAGTTCAATGACCCTTCTCATGTGAAGGAGATATTGAATTGAGGTAGATATGAAATAACACCCTAATAGTCCTTAACAATTAGACCCATGACTTCTCGATTGACAAAGCAACACAACTTGCTTGCATGGTTTGGATAGACTTTCCTATGGTGGATTGTATCCCATTTGAGATATTTTATCTATGAAGATCCAAAAATATATTTTATCCCTTGCCCTAACATCATGTCTATGTGTACATTAATATATATATATATATATATATATAAGGACCTGAAGGAATTCATTTACATATGGATTGGTATTTAGGTGCATCAAAAGAAAATGTGTTATAGAAATCTATCCAATTCTCACTTCCTTTGATAGAGTCATGACAATAAAATTCGGGATTGCTTGTTAATGGCCCCAGCTAAAATTGAAACAACCCCTCCCTCACAAGCCCCTATGGCTCCCAAAGATCTGCAAGTACCCAAGGTGAGTAAGTGGGTATGGATAAAAGTTGTGTATAAGGAGGAGAATGCAAATGTGGTCAAGTCCCAGCTTAGAAAAACCCCAACTTAGAATCCCTTAAACTCCAGAGCCTCCTCCACTACTTGCCCTAGTAAACAAGGAGCTCTTGAGGCCTTCGAGACCTCCTCTTACTCCATGCATGTGGGTGGTGGTATCCCATGAGACCACTTTTTATTGCTACTTATAAAATCCCAAGAGGTAGGTTCCTTCTTTGCATATGGTATCACTAAATGGATGAAACAAGCCACCTTAGATGATTTTTGAACTAGAAAAATTAGCTTTAGTAACTCTTTCAATGCTCTTTAATCCCTTGATAAAAATGAGGTGAATATGCATGATCTCATTGTTTTAAATGTGAGTGACCTCTTGGAATGTTTGGGGCATCAACGACCCTAATGTTGGAATATTCAATAATTCTGAGAGGAGGGGGTGAATTAGTATTAGACAATTTTTACCATTTATAACCACAACATGTAGACATTAAGTTAGCAACAATTTATCACTTATGATTGCATTCAATATATCATAAACATATAACCATAGATACACAATACACAATAATTTTACATGGAAACCCAAATGGGAGAAAACAACGAAACGTTTTTTAATGTATTAGAAGATTACAACCACCAGAATCACCAACTTCCTAAAATTCTCCAGCACCAACCCCCTATTTTACAGGCTCCAACTTTAAGGAAGATACAACTCCTTAAATCCTTCAGCTTGAACTATAAGGAGGCTCCAACCCCCTTTCTTTTCCCCTTCCTTCCTCCATTAAATATCAATAAGAGAATCAACATGTCATTGTTACTGTCACTAATACCGATACATCATCATCATCAAAATTGGTTCAACCCCAATAACCACATAAATCTTATGCCAAGATCTCCGAGATATACCCTAAATCATATTCCCAAAATCACCAAGATATGCCTAAAGCATGTACTAAAACCTCCAAGATGTGCCTCAAACACATTACAAAAACATACATTTCATCATGTGAAAACCCTAGTGCATGACATCTCATATCATCAAACCTTCCTCAACTTCGGCATCAAGAAAGGGGCATCTTCTTCAAACCCTTCCTCAACCTCACGGGACTGGACTAGGCAACAAGCAGGGCCTCATGTGATGAGTCTTGGACAACCAATGAGGTCCTCACATGACACCCTATACTTCACCCATGAGGGTCATCTCAGATAGGGTTTCTTGAAAACCCTTCTCACATCTGCATCTTCGAGAAGTCCCTCCTTCGCACAACTCTGCTGCTTCACTTGCACTAAGAGATCACACACTTCCTTGATGTAAATGAGAGGCTTTTGATGTGTATTTATATTCTTCCAAGTACCTCTTTTACTTGTCTTTAGGGATGACCTATAACTTCTTGTTTGCAATCATTTTTCTCCTTTACTTGATTTTGGGGCTGACTTATAACTTCTTGTTTGCAACCGTTTAGGGGTAAATTTTACATGACCATATTTAAGAGGGACTATCTCCTAAATTGTGAGGAACCATGTGGCATGCCACCTATCGTTTGAAATGGATTGAAAATGAATATCAATCCATGGACGTTTTGCATGCACTTGCAATGTCATTCATACTCGTTTTATTCAATCAACTTCGTGCTCCATGACCACACCTCTGGGGCTTCCTGACCATATTTTCAGGGATTCTTGACCATACATTGTAACTTATTTTCTTAACAACTAGGGATTCTTGTAGGATTATTCAAAGCATCTTCTCATGAGGGCCATGCATATAGATACGCCATAAGGGGACCACTTTGGAGACTCCATCAAATAAACCCATCACTTCTAGGGGCTTTTGGACCTGCTTCGGGTCTTCTTCTAGGTTTGACATCAATGACAACCAATTTTCCAACAATCTCCCCCTTTGGAATTGATGGCAACACTCATACTCCCCCTGTGACCATTTCTCCCCCCATATTCATGCTTTTGATATTTATCTCCCCCTTTGACATCAATGACAAAGGGTAACTCCCCCTAATGATTTTTCTCCCCATGTCTTCTTTGCAAAATGTCATGTGAATCAATGTGGGGTAAGAACTACTCCCAATTTTTTTCGAAGATACTCGAAGGTCTCGCTTGGGAGAGGTTTGGTGAAGATAATTGCAATCTATTCTTTTTCCCATTGTACTTCAACTTGATATTATTTTTTGTGACTTGTTCCCATAGAAAGTGGAAGTTGATAGGAATATGTTTGGTTTTGGAATGCATCATTGGAATCTTGGAGATGCTTATAGCATTGGTATTGTCACAGAATATTGAAATAGGCTCATCATATTTTACTTGTATGTCTTGTAGGGTTTTCTTCATCCAGAGGACTTGAGTGCAACATGAAGTTGCTACAATATATCATGCTTATGTTATGGACAAGGATATTGAAGACTGATTATTGCTCAACCAAGACACCATACAATCACCCAAGTAGAAGGCTACTCCACTAGTACTTCTTATATCATCAATGCTTCATGACCAATCTGCATATGTGTAGAAGACCATAGTCATCTCATTCCTTTTTGGATACCACAGACCAAACTCTGATGTTCCTTTGAGATATCTAAAGATCTTGTTTACTACCATAACATGGGTTTCTTTAGGTGTTTCTTGAAATCTTTCAACATGTCCAACTTCTTGCATCACGTCTGGTCTTGAGGCGGTCACATAGAGTAGGTTGCCGATCATTGATCTATAGAGTCTCTGAACTCCTTCTTTAGATTCATCGTCTTTTCTCAACTTGCAACCAGTCACCATAGGGGTACTTACAGGTTTGCAATCTTCCATTCTGAACTTCTTCAACATTTATTTGATGTACTTGGTTTGGGAGATGAAGATACCTTCATCTAATTAAGATATATGGAGTCCCAAAAAGAAATTCAACTCTCCAAGTATGGACATTTCGAACTCACTTTGCATGTCCTTGGAAAAATTCTGACTCAATCTGTCATCGTCACTTCCAAATATAATTCCATCCACATATACTTCAATGATAGGTATGTTTTCATTATCCACTTTTATGTATAGATTGTTATTTGCATTTCCCTTTCTAAATCCTTTTTTTTGTAAGTACTTCTCCAATCTTGAATACCATGATCTAGGGGCTTGTTTGAGTCCATACATAGCTTTCTTCAATATGTAAAATAATCTTCCCTTTCTGATAGTAGAAATCCTTATCGTTGTTCTATGTAGACTTCTTCCTCTAATTCACCATTTAAAAATGTCGATTTTATGTCCATCTGATAGACTGTGATTATTTTGGAACATGCATAGGCCAAGATCATTCTGATTGCTTCCAATCTGGAAACAAGAGAAAAGGTTTCTTCAAAATATA
>SNQJ01S0151704.1:14837-37714 GCA_010110895.2 Picea sitchensis
TGTTGCCTCGATTTTCATGTCCATTGTTGGGTGGTTTTTTGGCACATGTTTTTTGCTGATGGTTTTCTATTTTTGGTTAAGGAATTAGAGTTTTTGATTAATCCAGGTCATTGGGTTAGGATTTTGGATGTTGATGGATCTTATATGTATATTGTATTGTAAATAATGTATCACTATGAATGAATATAGAATATGATAGTTTTCCCGGTTTGGGTTTCTAGGGGAAAAATATCTGTGTAATGTGTGTATTTTTCATTGTATCTTTTCTGTTCTTTTATTGAAAATATATTTGAAGTAAAATATTGTACAAGGTTAAAATATACATTTGGAATCAAAGCTTTATTGGCTTTAGGGGGGATGCCTTCATGGTCAAGGGTTTGGATCGATACTGTGATAATCCTTATTACAGTGGGAGATTTGTGGTATTGATTTTTTAGGTGAAAAGAAATGATGAGCAGTTTGAAAATGGAGATCGAGAGTTTTAATGGGAAACGTTTTGAGTCGTGGAAGTTCAAGATGGAATATATGTTGGTGGATAGAGATCATTGGATCACGGTGGATCTAGGTACTGCACCTACAGGAACTTCAACAGATGAATGGAAAAAATTGGATTAGAAGGAGAAGAGCACATTCCAACTATGTCTCTCAGATTCAATATTACTTAATGTGTCAGAGAAAGCCACAACCAAAGATTTAAGGGATAAGTTTGGGAAGTTGTATCAATCTAAGTCCCTGGTAAATAAATGTTTCCCAAAAAAGAAGATATATAACCTGTAGATGAGAGATGGAGACTCGGTGGCAGAGCATTTGAACGCCTTCAATACTTAGGTAAGTCAATTAGTATATGTTGAGACTAAAATTCCAGATGAATATAAGTTAATTTTCAATGAGTCGAGCACTTATGGTAATCACCTCTATGGTTGTAGAGAGGTTGCAGGAAGGCATTTTAAGGGTATTATTCCTGTAGATAGGTTTTTTTCTACAAAGTTGCTTATAATTTCTCATAGACTTCGTTGAATGGGTTAGTGTATATTATTAGTCTGTTCCTTTTAGGTTTGGATTCCAGGACGGAGGTTGTTTTTTTTTAAACTTGACATTAGTTTGGAGTAAACATAAATAATCTCATGAAGCTAATTTTTAATGTATTAAGATTATTTTCAAGTTTACAATAGGATTAGAGATAGTATATACCATGATAGTTTTATGTACCGTGATTGATTACTTTTAAATCGGTAGCAATAGGATAAGGGATAGTATATACCATGATTGTATATACCATCATTGGATAGTATATACCACGATAGTATATACCATGATTGATTACTTTTAAATCGGTAGCAATAGGATTAGGGATAGTATATACCATTATTGTTTTCTGTGCCCATTTTTATGATATCAATCTTTATGATATCATCAATTGATGGTGTTTTTGCCTATGCCATGACCTTTGCACTGTTTTCAAAGCAACTGCCACCTTTCAAACCTACTACAAAGACCTTTGCACCATTTTCACTGCAACAACCACCTTTCATATTTGCTGCAAAGACACAACATCATGTATTTAGCATGTATTTTGTAGAAGAATGGAGGTAAATCGGGGTTCAGGCTTTGGGCTTCGGAGTTTACAAACATCCAATGCAAACAAACCAAACAACAATACCCGAATCGCGAATTGCGAACAAGTTGTGGGCCCAACACTTCGGGTTGTCGGCGTTTACAAATGCTCGATACAAAAACAAAATACAAGGTTGATTATGGAATCGAGAAATACGAAAAAGGCTGTGGGCCCATCACTTCGGGTTTCGGCGTTTGGTAAAACAAAAGAACTCCAAGCACATTTAACAAGCAAGTCCCGAATGCGAGATAAGGCTTATTGGAATTCGGGGTTCGACATTTACAAATACCCAATGCAGAAACAAAACAAAACTATAATTGCCGAATTGCGAAAAATGTGAATAAACTTTGGGCCCACCACTTCGGGTTCCAGGTTTTGATACTAAAGAACTGCATGCACTTTTAAACAAGTAAACTCCGAATAAATGTGGGACTAGGTTTGCAATCGGTAAAACCAAATAATTAGTGTGTTTACTCAAATTGAAAGCAATATAACGAATTCGGTCAAGGAATCAAATGAGTTTACAAACTCAATAAAAAACAAAATATAAACATAGACAATACCTCTGAATTCACAATAGCGAATTCGATTCAAAATGTTTTCAAGATCCACTTGGATTACAATTTGTTTTTGGTATTTAAACACTAATATAAATTCAAAAATTGCCCCTTCGATCTTCTAAAAGATTTAATCAAGGCGGTGTTGGTGTCTGGTTGCCTTGAAAGGTTAAGGCAGTGTTGGCAGCCAATTCACTTTTTCCATTGTCTTATAAGCTGCCTACACCAATGCTTTGCAAACATCAATTTTTCGTCGCAATTTTTAAATAAACGACACTTTCATTTATTTTTTGCGCCTTTTTACACACTTATTCTCGTTTTGTTTTCACGACTGTAAGCGTGAAAACATTGGCCTTTCGAAACCGCATTAGAATCACTATTTGAACTGTCGTTATCTTTCTTGCCAATATGCCTATTGCGCTTACCTTTTATTTATCATTATATAGCTGACAAGATCCTTTGATCGGCACTCATGCTTCGATTGATTGTGTAATTTGGTTCTATTGAGTTTGCAATGCATTAGCATTTGGATTTGCATTTAGTTGACTTACTTGACCTTTGGTTTCATAAGATACATGGGTGTTATGGATAAATCTTTCATATATATCTTTTTAATATGATACCTATGTTTGTGTTTTCATAACTATTGGCTTGTTGATTATATGAATACCCATTGGCACATTGGTTAAACTATTGATTATATGAGCTGATACATTGGCGCATAGTTGATTTTGGTTTTGATTTATATGTCGGGTGTTTAAAACTATGGCATAACATTTGCGCGCGTTGGTTTATACATTGATTTAATTGGTTGGGCAAATGACTTGATTGTTGAACTACTATAATGGGTTGAACACCTATAAAAACTGGCGTTTTTACTAAGAGTAATGACTGTTATGCATGGGCCGAAATAACTCCACTACCCTCACACACTTTGGCATTAACGCCTGCCTCCTTACCAGGTTACCCCTGTTGATTTTTGGGCAAATTTCTGAGTTTTGAGTCCTGCGTATACCTTGTCCAAACCCCTGTCCACTGTATGTTCTCTCCTAGCTCCTGAAGGGCGAATTGAACCACCATGGTGTTTAGAGTCGATTTTGGTTTCATTTTTGCCAGAGAAGACTGCCCCCGTAATTTCCCCCAGAGTCACGGTTTTGCGTGAGCGATTCTGGGCAAACGGTTTTGAATTAGATCAAGCCGTTGAAAACCCAGAACCGTTTTTAGCCCCTTTACCTTCTTAATGGGCAGTTTCACCAGAAATTGGTTTTTTACAGAGTTCTAGCTCGTGTTTTAGAGGTCATTTCTCAGATCTCCTCAATGGCTGAAGGGAATGTTTTGGTCTGTATGTATTTGTTGAAATGTTTTCCCCAGATCTGGGCCACAATAACTCTCTCACTCATTCAGCCATGTGTATTTGCATCCTGTTAAACCCTTGATCAATTCAAAGGGTATTCAACCAGTCTGCCAACATTTGTTTACATCTACAGGACAAGGAACTGTGCAGGCTTATCACTTAAATCTCAGGAGCTTACTGCTATATTCTTAGCAGTGAGGGTGTACTGCAGTCTTGTTTTGGAATATGATATACACACAGTGCTTGATTATGTAACATTAGCCACCACTTTGTGGGTGATTTACATGATACGTTTCAAGTTGAATGTAACACATGACGAAGATTTGGATAGTTCTCAATATATTATGTGGTGATTTCATGTGCTACACTTGCACTTTTTGTCCATCCAACGACATCCCATAATATTGTAAACAGGATAATTTGGAAGCCACCCAAGCAGTTGAATTTCAGAGGTGTATGGTACCCTTGTTTCGACAAATCGGGTGCTGCCTGAACAGTTCACACTTCGAGGTAGCTGAGTGCGCCTTGTTTCTGTGGAACAATGATTATATTATAAATTTGATGTCACAACACTGATATGAAATATTGTCATTGATTTTCCCTGCTTTGGAGAAAAATGTAAGAAACCACTAGAGTATGCTTGTGAACAATTTGACTTGGAATGTGAGAAAGGTGTTGATGGATATGGACCAAGATCTTTTTCAAGAATGTCAGCGTAGATTCCATGAAGAGGAAACAAAGGAAATACACACACAAGAGAAGCACGAAATGACATGGCAATGTTTGAAAGCAGATGCTTCTTCAAAAGATTTGTCTTGCAGGTAAGTTTCTCTTGAGGAGGTCTTTTGGTCGAAAAATGCAAACTGAAACAGAGTTTTGGGCTTTTTGTGTTTACCTTGAAGTTGTTGCATTTTTTCCACAGCCTCACGTGATGCAAAATACAAATATTGTTGAACCATTCACATCCCATTATATGTTTGCATTGGGTATTGCAAGGTTTTTCAGCTGTGCACATTGGGTCCTCCAGGTTCTGGATAGTTGTGGCTACTTGTTGACTGCTTTGGGCCATGGCTTGTGGCCATCCATGGTACTTTTGGCAAAAATTGTTCAGACTTTTATATTGGCAGACCTCTCTTTTAAAGTGTTGTAGGTGGGCAATTAGTGTTGCGGCTTCCTTCAGGAGTGGTGTGATTTCAATCTAATTGTCCTGCTGAAGCTGCTATGGAACTGGTGTATGCTTTGGATCCGGTGACAAGATTTTTCATCTTTAATTCCCTACAATCAATTCTAGATAGATTTATTGATATGGAAAACAGATGGATGTAGGAGTTTTACCTCTATATGGATGGATTTTGTATCTGAGTTGAATTTGTACCAAAGATTTATTTGATATTCGTTTATAGTTTGTTTTGATTGAAATAGATTCAATTACGATTTTGTTTGTCCTAAATTAGCATAGAAGTTTTGGATTGTTGTGATTTAAATGATTTGCTTTGTTTTTAATTAGTAATCAAATATTTGTTTTAATAATTTGAATATATTTCTGCTAGTTTTAATAGATTTAAAACAGTTATGTTCTCAAATTAGACCAGCTATAGAATCAGAGGATTCTGTAGCTAGTCTATAGGATTAGATTTTTATTGTTTTATTAATAAAATATCCCTCTAACTTGTCCATTTCTGACTTGTTTCAGGTAAATTCAAATTGCATGGGACATGCTAGACAGTTCAAGAGATATTTGGGTGTTTTAGTTTTATTATAGATTCTTAGTTTAGTTAAAATTGGGATATCTTCCCAGATTTTATGTAAACAGTTTTATAACTTCCACAGGGAGGTTTTACCCTGTGGAAAACTTATAAATACTTATTATTTTTGTAATAAGGATCATCCTCACTTGTGGGAGAACCAGGCTATGGATTTTTAATACAAACTGAGATAGAAGTTGGTGTTCTTCTATAGCTTTCGCTTTTCATAATATCAATCTTTTGTTTCATGTTTATGTTTATCCGTTTGCATTTGATTAGTGACTAGTTTAGCTATCCTAGTCTTTTGTAGAATGATATGATTCAATTAATATGATCCATGTCTGATTTCTTTCACTAATTTGAAAACACATCAATTACTTGGTTCAGTTTATGAATGACAGATTTCTCTTCTTCATTAATTGAATTATTTAGTATAAATCTTTACATACGGATTTATCTAATTGTGGAGATTTATAAATCATATGATTGTTGTGATTTTTATGTCTTGTTTGTCTTGTAAACAAACTTGAAGAGCATCGCAGCTATCATTTACGAGAAGCTTCTGGGTTATTCGGTGCAGGTTTCCTCCCTCCGATTTGCTAAACAGTCATCATACACAGAGAAAACCTGGAGCTTCCAGGTCAGTTTGTTATTTGTTTATTATATTAGTAGTTTAGTTTAGTTAGTTTTTGTTTTATTTCTGTTCATAAAATTATAAAATCAACAAAAAATACCTTTCTCTGTCTTAGGGCAGAATGCAAACGAGTTTTTCAGGTTTTATTTAAATCTGTAAATTGTAGATACTGTATATTTTGTGAATAAGTTATAATTCAATTAGTAGTTAGATAGTTAATTAGTTAGAAGATTGTATATATATAGAATAGTTAGACTAGTTTAGTTTGTTTTAGTAATTAGTTTTATTTTATTTTGTTTAATAGTTAGTTTTAGTTAGATTAGTTTATTAGTTTGTTTTATTTGTTTTTAGTTAGATTAGTTAGTTTAGATTAGTTTTCTTTTTTTTTTCTTAGGGTTAGTTTTATTTGTTTTTAGTTAGATTAGTTAGTTTAGATTAGTTTTTTTTTCTAGGACCTGGGGACTGCTATCTGGAGCCAAGAACTCACAGGAACCATATCCCAAACGTTTAAGTTATTAGGACAACCCCTAGACCGTTCCACTCTCGCTGATCTGACGGCCACTTCTTCCATCAACAAAGGAGCTAAAAGGAGGGTCTAATGACAAGATGGCCTTGTAGGAGCCTTTATTTTAAATGGTTTCAACTTCCCTCATGGCTCCCCAAATCACTGTGGTTGAACATGCTTCAACTTCTCATTACCCCGATGTTCCCAACGGTATCGCTTCACTTGTCCAAACTCACCTTGATGGTGAAGGCAATACATCCGCTAAAGACCACCTTAACAAGTTTTTTTGCAAATGCATCAAACATGACATCTCAGATGAGTTTTATGCATCGCTCACATTTTAGAGGTCGAATCAAACATTGGTTTGAATCCTTTCCAAAATGTCACATTTTTTATTGGTTTCAATTTGTAGATGAGTTCTAGATGTTGAAATTTATGTATTTTGATCAATTATGTGAAGAATTTCATACTTCAATAATCAACAGACGACTATCTTCAGAAGGCTTTTCGACAAAAGTCTATCATATCCTCAGTAAATTTAATCTCGCCATGACATGTCGCTGGCATTAAATATCTCCTATGATGCTTCCATCCTTCCATCCACCATGTTCAATCATGCACGAAGAACCAATTACAAATCCTATCACTAACCGCTAGAACAATCTTCTTCTGAAGAAGAGAAAAAATTCTTCTCGATAATGTTGAGCAAGCTAGAAGGTAGAATCTATTGACAAAGTTCTTATTGACAACCAAATTGGTTTTTCCTTTGAATCATTGTATTTTCAAATAAGACTAGTATGGAAGATGATTCGCCACCGTCTCAAGGTGAATACCCTCATTTTTTTGTAACTCATGCTCTAATCAACATTTAAAAATCAATCATGAAGAACACTTAAGCAACTTAAAATATCTTTGAATGTTCTAGTACTCCTATGAAACTCCGATGAGAAGAAGTTATACAACTAGAAGAAGAAACTTTAAAACCTTCATCCTCAAAAATGCACTTTGTTCACATGAAAGAGTAGATGTTGGTCACATAAATTTTGAATTATCTAAAAAGGCAAATCCAGATGACCATATTATGTTAAGGAATTCGCCACCAAAATAGAGTAAGATTTTGAAGAAAGTGAAGAGAATTGTCTTGAGAATAACATCGTTGAGTATCATAGTTCAAGCGATTCTTTATCCGCTATTTCATTCCTTTTATTCTTTATATCCTAATCTATTCTTAGATTCTTGTGGACTTTGACATCTTGCCTACAACATCCTACTCTTTCCACCACAATCATATCCTTTTCGATATGCTAAATTTGGTGAAATCAATTCCAAAACCCAACATTGATAAACTTGGATTTTATGCCTGTTCACTTTCATCACTCACATGGAAGAGGACATGTTAAGCAGATGATTTTACATAGTTTATTGTTGAAAAGACAATGCATTATATTTTTATGGAGATCAAACATTCTAAGTTTCATACTCGCTCTTTGATTAGCTCTAATCTTAATGTTGATGCTTCACATTTGAAATGATCAATCACATCTAAGGAAGCATTCAAACCAATGATCTAATCGATTGCACAAATCCTCCTATGATGAGATTTACATTGATATATTTGTTTCATCAAAAGTCATGGTTTGCATCCCATTTTTGTGACAGGATCTTTGAGTGGCTTTGGAATATTCATATATGAAAAAATTTCATAATAAAGACAAAGTTGTGCTTGCTTTCACTAAGAATTGGAAGTAGGCTTGACATATTTCTTTTAGATTCTCCATGTGAAGAAACTAATAATTACTGTCAGAAGGATGGGGCGTTACAGCCTTGGCTGATGGTTATTCCATTTCCTCATAATCCTCGACGAAGTTAAAACTACTTACACTCACCCATGCTATTATGACCCTTATCATGACAAGATTGCACAATGGCTAGAGGATTCGTAAAGCAAGAATATCCGAGGAAATGGTAAGATCAGTTTACTTTGTTTCTGTGACGTTGATTATGAAGGTGTTGATATGTTTTACTATTTGTTGATATATTACCATTCTCTTTTTAATAATTCTTGATCTTGTTTCCATTGCAGATTTGGAGTTACTCCATGGCTACATTGGAAACATGACTTCATCGAGTATTCTGATTTGTTCAATAGTTAGAGTAGGTTTAGGAACAGGTTTTCTTTCAGCTTTATTTCACTAGTTCTCTTTGTAATAATGCAATCATGAACGAAAGTGGGTGCACCACGAGAACCATAATACGCTTGTTGTCGTGAAGTCCCCTTGATCTTTTTTCTCTTTACTTCTATTTGAACATTTATTTTCAAAAACGTGGTATCGCCAAGAAAAATATTAAATGGAAAGTAAAGAGATACATAAATATGAACTGTAAATTCAACCCTAACCCAAAGTACCATGAGTAGGACTACTTTCCCACCATCCGGGATTTTCCTACTTTCTTCGCCTAGGATTGTTGCATGAGGTTTTCGCATGCACCTTCGTGTATATTTGTTTTTTGTTTTGGATTTCTTTGCTTCCACTTTTTCTTCACCGGTGTTTTGGATTTCTCCATTATGCTTACCGGTTTTTGCTTTTGGGAATACACATACCTGCGAACAAGTTATTCAGATAAAGAAAACAAAAAATTCTTCGCTGAAATAACTGCTAAGAAAAAATTGTGGCGAACATCAATGGTATATTTCAAATTATATCTTTGTTGGCAAAAAGTCTGTTGTTCGAAAGAAAATGACTGCTTTCGATCTCTGAGTAAATCTTGTCATGATCATCTATTATTTTTATACGTTGTCCCTTTATTCCTTTTATGGAATGACTCAAGATGCCCCTCGCTCTTTGGGAAGTTGTTTTTGTAAATGAAACATCTCTGATCTTAATAGCACAGCTCTCAAAAAAAAAAAAAAAAATCTGATGAGGTCTAAAAAAAATAAAAATATGTTAAAATATCATGATTTTCAGCGTCACCTCGCTCAATGATATATCTTTGAAAAAAACAAAATAAATTATGAATAAGATTTGTGGGAAGTGCTTGTAAACCCGCCGGGATACTGAACAGGTCTGTTGGCAGCGGGTAAATGCATGCATGGCACCAAGACAACTTCGTCGGGGCACTGAACAGGCCCGCTGGCAACGAAGCAATGTCGGGTATATGAAAATTTGCAAAAAAATAAACCTCTTTAATGTCCTTTATTCTGATCCAGAACTTCTTGGCAGGATACAGATGTCGGAGTGGGCTAAATGGAAACCCTGTCAAGGATATGGACACCTGCTGGCAGCAGTGGCTATGCCAATAGTATTGAAGATTTTATCTTTAATATCGTGACTTGTTGATCTTAAGACTGTTATCATTTTTCATCTTTTGAAACACTACTGGAATAATTGGTTAACGATGATGTTTATACGATTTTCTGGTTGTTATTTTTGAGTTGAAATTTTCTTTGTTGTCCTATTCTGAATTTGTTTTTTTTATAGAGATAACTGCTTCTACCAGTGTGTCGCCATTGTTGGCAGCCAATTCACTTTTTCCATTGTCTTATAAGCTCCCTACACCAATGTTTTGCAAACATCAATTTTTCGTCGCAATTTTTAAATAAACGACACTTTCATTTATTTTTTTTGCGCCTTTTTACAAACTTATTCTTGTTTTGTTTTCATGACTGTAAGAGTGAAAACACTGGCCTTTCGAAATCGCATTAGAATCACTATTTGAACTGTCGTTATCTTTCTTGCCAATATGTCTATTGCGCTTACCTTTTATTTATCATTATATAGCTGGTAAGATCCTTTGATCGGCACTCATGCTTCGATTGATTGTGTAATTTGGTTCTATTGAGTTTGCAACGCATTAGCATTTCGATTTGCATTTAGTTGACTTACTTGACCTTTGGTTTCATAAGATACATGGGTGTTATGGATAAATCTTTCATATATATCTTTTTAATATGATACCTATGTTTGTTTTTTCATAACTATTGGCTTGTTGATTATATGAATACCCATTGGCACATTGGTTAAACTATTGATTATATGAGCTGATACATTGGCGCATAGTTGATTTTGGTTTTGATTTATATGTCGGGTGTTTAAAACTATGACATAACGTTTGCGCGCGTTGGTTTATACATTGATTTTATTGGTTGGGCAAATGACTTGATTGTTGAACTACTATAATGGGTTGACAACCTATGAAAACCGGGGGTTTTACTAAGAGTAATGATTGTTCTGCATGGGCCGAAATAACTCCACTACCCTCACACACTTTGGCATTAACGCCTGCCTCCTTACCAGGTTACCCCTGTTGATTTTTGGGCAAATTTATGAGTTTTGAGTCCTGCGTATACCTTGTCCAAACCCCTGTCCACTGTATGTTCTCTCCTAGCTCCTGAAGGGTGAATTGAACCACCATGGTGTTCAGAGTCGGTTTTGGTTTCATTTTTGCCAGAGAAGACTGCCCCGTAATTGCCCCAAGAGTCACGTTTTTGCGTGAGCGATTCTGGGCAAACGGTTTTGAATTAGATCAAACCGTTGAAAACCCAGAACCATTTTTAGCCCCTTTACCTTCTACACGAGCGATCTCACCAGAAATTAGTTTTTTACAGAGTTATAGCTCGTGTTTTAGAGTTCATTTCTCAGATCTCCTCAATCGTTGAAGGGAACATTTTGGTCTGTGTGTATTTGTTGAAATGTTTTCCCCAGATCTGGGCCACAACAACTCTCTCACTCGTTCAGCCATGTGTCTTTGCATCCTGTTGAAACCTTGATCAAGTCAAAGGGTATTCAACCAGTCTGCCAGCATTTTTTTACATCTACAGGACAAGGAACTGTGCAGGCTTATCACTTAAATCTCAGGAGCTTACTACTATATTCTTAGCAGTGAGGGTGTACTGCAGTCTTGTTTTGGAATATGATATACACATAGTGCTTGATTCTGTACCATTAGCCACCACTTTGTGGGTGATTTACATGATACGTTTCAAGTTGAATGTAACACATGATGAAGATTTGGATAGTTCTCAATATATTATGTGGTGATTTCATGTGCTACAATTGCACTTTTTGTCCATCCAACGACATCCCATAATATTGTAAACAAGATACTTTGGAAGCCACCCAAGCAGTTGAATTTCAGAGGTGTATGGTACCCTTGTTTCGACAAATCGGGTGTTGCCTGAACAGTTCACACTTCCAGGTAGTTGAGTGCGCCTTGTTTATATGGAACAATGATTATATTATAAATTTGATGTCACAACACCGATATGAAATATTGTCATTGATTTTCCCTGCTTTGGAGAAAAATGTAAGAAACCACTGGAGTATGCTTGTGAACAATTTGACTTGGAATGTGAGAAAGGTGTTGATGGATATGGACCAAGAGATTTTTCAAGAATGCCAGCGTAGGTTCCATGAAGAGGAAACAAAGGCAATACACACACAAGAGAATCACGAAATGACATGGAAATGTTTGAAAGCAGTTTCTTCTTCAAAAGATTTGTCTTGCAGGTAAGTTTCTCTTGAGGAGGTCTTTTGGTCGAAAAATGCAAACTGAAACAGAGTTAGTTTTGGGCTTTTTGTGTTTACCTTAAAGTTGTTGCAGTTTTTCCACAGCCTCACATGATGCAAAATACAAATATTGTTGAACCATTCACATCCCATTATATGTTTGCATTGGGTTTTGCAAGTTTTTTCAACTGTTCACATTGGGTCCTCCAGGTTCTGGATAGTCGTGGCTACTTGTTGACTTATTTGGGCCATGGCTTGTGGCCAT
Source organism: Picea sitchensis (assembly GCA_010110895.2). Taxonomy (NCBI): domain Eukaryota; kingdom Viridiplantae; phylum Streptophyta; class Pinopsida; order Pinales; family Pinaceae; genus Picea; species Picea sitchensis. Next base: position 27,020 of record SNQJ01S0151704.1, read on the forward strand.
CCATGGTACTTTTGGCAGAAATTGTTCAGACTTTTATATTGGCAGACCTCTCTTTTAAAGTGTTATAGGTGGGAAATTAGTGCTGCATCTTCCTTCAGGAGTGGTGTGATTTCAATCTAATTGTCCTACTGAAGCTGCTATGGAGCTGGTGTATGCTTTGGATCCGGTGACAACATTTTTCATCTTTAATTCCCTACAATCAATTCTAGATAGATTTATTGATATGAAAAATAGATGGATGTAGGAGTTTTACCTCTATATGGATGGATTTTGTATCTGAGTTGAATTCGTACCAAAGATTTATTTGATATTCGTTTATAGTTTGTTTTGATTGAAATAGATTCAATTACGATTTTGTTTGTCCTAAATTAGCATAGAAGTTTTGGATTGTTGTGATTTAAATGATTTTCTTTGTTTTTAATTAGTAATCAAATATTTGTTTTAATAATTTGAATATATTTCTGTTAGTTTTAATAGATTTAAAACAGTTATGTTCTCAAATTAGACCAGCTATAGAATCAGAGGATTCTGTAGCTAGTCTATAGGATTAGATTTTGATTGTTTTATTAATAAAATATCCCTCTAACTTGTCCATTTCTGACCTGTTTCAGGTAAATTTGAATTGCATGGGACATGTTGGACAGTTCAAGAGATATTTGTTTGTTTCAGTTTTATTGTAGATTCTTAGTTTAGTTAAAATTGGGATATCTTCCCAGATTTTATGTAAACAATTTTATAACTTCCACAGGGAGGTTTTACCCTGTGGAAAACTTATAAATACTTATTATTTTTGTAATAAGGATCATCCTCACTTGTGGGAGAACCACGCTATGGATTTTTAATACAAACTGAGACAGAAGTTGATGTTCTACTACAACTTTCGCTTTTCATAATATCAATCTTTTGTTTCATGTTTATGTTTATCAGTTTTCATTTGATTAGTGACTACTTTAGCTATCCTAGTCTTTTGCAGAATGATATGATTCAATTAATATGACCCATGTCTGATTTTTTTCACTAATTTGAAAACACAGCAATTACTTGGTTCAATTTATGAATGACAGATTTCTCTTCTTCATTAATTGAATTATTTAGTATAAATATTTACATACGAATTTATCTAATTGTAGAGATTTATAAATCATATGATTGATGTGATTTTTATGTCTTGTTTGTCCTGTAAACAAACTTGAAGAGCATCGCAGCTATCATTTACGAGAAGCTTCTGGGTTATTCAGTGCGGGTTTCCTCCCTCCGATCTGCTAAACAGTCATCATACACAGGGAAAACCTGGAGCTTCCAGGTCAGTTTGTTATTTGTTTATTATATTAGTAGCTTAGTTTAGTTAGTTTCTATTTTATTTCTGTTCATAAAATTATAAAATCAACAAAAAATACCTTTCTCTGTCTTAGGGCATAATGCAAACGAGTTTTTCAGGTTTTATTTAAATCTGTAAATTGTAGATATTGTATATTTTGTGAATAAGTTATAATTCAATTAGTAGTTAGATAGTTAATTAGTTAGAAGATTGTATATATATAGAATAGTTAGACTAGTTTAGTTTGTTTTAGTAATTAGTTTTAGTTTATTTTGTTTAATAGTTAGTTTTAGTTAGATTAGTTTATTAGTTAGTTTTATTTGTTTTTAGTTAGATTAGTTAGTTTAGATTAGTTTTCTTTTTGTTTTCTTAGGACCTTAGATCGGCTAACGGAGCCGCTAAACCCGTAAGGGTGGTTCATCCCAAACGGCTTGGGTTATTAGACAACCACGGACCGGTTCCACCCTCTCAGTTGACGGACAGTCGATTTCTCCCGTCAACAAGCAGCTACCGTTTAAGGTAATGTAAGACAAAATTGTAAACAATGGTTAATTTTCGAGTCTTGAAGGGTCAAGACGGCCACCGATTCACCGTTTACACAGAGGCGGTGAAATGATTACTTTTTGACATACTCCCTCTTAATCATTTCAGAGAAAAACAAACTAAAAACATGTAAAACAAAATTGTTGTACACAAAACATTACAAGTTACAAACCCCAATATTATCTCTATGAATTTTAAACAATTCATTTCCCAAAGGCTTTGTAAATATGTCTGCAAATTGTTCTTCGAACCTGTAAAAATGAACATAAATGTTTTTTCCATTTACCAGTTCTCAAATGAAATGATACCTTGTATCAATGTGCTTGCTCTGCTTGTGAAAAACGTGATTCTTTGGCAGTGCAATGGAAGATTTATTATCACAGACAATTTGAGTTGCACCATTCTGCTCATGAAATAATTCATTCAAGATTCTTCTCATCCAGACAACTTGACATGCAGTTGCTGCTGTTGCAACATACTATGTCTCAGTAGAAGATAAAGTCACTATGGGTTGTTTCTTTGATGCCCATGCGACTGCTCTGGATCCAAGACTGAACACATAACCAGATGTGCTTTTCCTGTCATCAATGGAACTTGCAAAATCACTATTAGTATATTCGATCAGCTCCAAATTTAAACTTCATGTGTATCGGATACCAAAATCAATTGTTCCAGCAATGTATCTTAGGATCCTCTTTCCTGCTTTCCAATGATTACTCTTCAGAATCTCCATGAATATGAAAATTAAACCTACAACAAACATAATATCAAGTCTCGTTGTTGTTAAATACATAAGGCTTCCAACCAATTTCTTATACAGAGTTGGATCAACATATGATCCCTCATCATATTTTCTAAGTTTGGTACCGATTTCCATTGGTGTTGCAGATGGTTTACTATTCAACATTCTAAACCTTTTCAATACTTCATTTGCATATTTAGTTTGACAAATGAAAATGCCATCATCAGATTGATCCACTTCAATTCCAAGAAAATACTTCATCAATTCTAAATCAGTCATCTCAAACTTTTTTTTCATGGCATTTTAAAATCATCTACAGATAGATCTCCAATAAAAATCAAGTCGTCAACACACAAACAGACAATCAAAATTTTACCTTCCTGGTTTACCTTTGTATACAGAGTTGGTTCAGTTGGACTTATGTTGAATCCAACACTAATCAGGTATTCATGAATCCTGCTATACCATACTCTGGATGCCTTCTTCAATCCATATAAATCTTTCCTTAACTTGTAAACTTTGTCTATGTTCTTATCAATATCATAACCCAGAGGTTGTCTTACATAAACCTCTTCTTCCAAACCTCCATTCAAGAATGCAGACTTAATGTCCATCTGATGCATGATCCATCTTTTCTAAGCTGCAATAGCTAAGACCATCCTCACTGTGTCAATTCTTTCTATAGGAGCAAAGGTTTCATTGTAATCAATACTGGGTTGCTGACTAAACCCATGAGCTACAAGTCTTGCCTTGTACTTTTCAACTTCACCATATGCATTCACCTTAGTCTTATAAACCCACTTAACACCAATTCTCTTCTTACCTTCAAGCAAATCGACAAGATCCCAAGTGTTATTTATTTCAATAGAATCAATTTTCTCATCCATCATTTTTATCCAAACATCCTCTTTAGCAGCTTCATTAAAACTTACAGGATCACATGCCATTAATGCAAAATTTGAAATCTGATCTACTTCTTCATTCTGATCATATAATTCTCTTAAGATTCTAGTCTTCTGACCTTTAAATCTATTTTTCAATGAAGCTAAAGTAGTATTCGATTCACTACATACTTGTGAATCTGTTTGATGTCCACCATGTCCAGATGGCTCACCACGCTCATGATTTTTGGGTGTTCCAAATTGAGATGGGATAAAATATGGTGCTTGCCTTGTTGGACTTCTTACTGCAGGCGTATGTGAATGTGGAACCATCTGTCCATCTCCTTCATCTTTCTCAGCTCCGTCATCATCTTCACGGGGTAACACATCTCCCTCTGAAATTGATTTTTCAATACTTCCATCCCAGGCTTCATCTTCTTTAAATTGAACATCTCTATTGATTACATATTTTTGGGTGATGGGATTGTAGAGTTTATATTCCCTAGACTCTTCATTGTATCCAACAAAGATACATCTCTCGCTTTTTTCATCCAACTTCCTCCTCATTTCTGCAGGTACATGCGCAAATGCAACACATCCAAAAATTCTGAAATGAGAAACATTGCAAGGCTTACCATCCCAGGCTTCCTGAGGTACACGATCCCTCACAATCTTGGTCAGACTTCTATTCAATATAAAAACAGAGAAAAGAACTGCATCCTCCCAATATTCATTTGAAAGATGCTTTTCTTTCAACATGATTGGAGCCATTTCCATGATAGTCTGATTCTTTCTTTCAGCGATTCCATTCTGCCGTGGAGTATATCGAGCAGTAAATTGCCTTTTAATTCCATGAAGATCACAGAATTCAATGAATTCATTCAGTTTATATTTACCTCCTCTGTCATACCTTAAGATTATAATGGTTCGACCACTCTCATTCTCAACCATAGACTTAAACCTCTTGAAAGAATCAAAGGCTTCAGATTTCTGTTTCAACAAATACAACCAAATCTTCCTACTGAAATCATCAATAAAAGTCATAAAATAAACACTACCATTCAAATAAGGTGTTTTCATAGGTCCACACAAATCCGTGTGAACAATTTCCAATGGATCTTTTGCTCTGTAGGAAACACCTAAAAGAAATTTATCTCTATGATGTTTTCCAAGTATAGAGCTCTCACAAGAGCTTGTAGGTTGTTGAATACAAGGTAACCCCTTTACCCTCTGTTTCTTCTGCAACAGATCTAAGCCACCAAAATGTAAATGACCATATCTCAAATTCCATAACCAAGATTCATCTAGACTTCCATATTTATAAGGATTCAAAGAACCACTCAAATCATTTTTCATAACAAGTGGAAACATCCTATTCTTGGTCATCTCTACTCTTGCAATCAATTGTTTGTTGGGAAATTTATCATAGATTGTACATACCTTGTTCTTGAAGAATACTCTGTACTTTTTCTCCATCAGTTGTCCAACACTAATAAGATTTCATTTTAGACCAGGCACAAAATAAACATCATCAATATTTCTTTTTTGATTATCCTTAGTGTACACTGGAACTACACCTTTACCATTAACTGTAACCTTACAATCATTTCCCAGTTTTACTTCAGAATGAATACTATTATCAATAAAGGAAAATGAATCCTTATTACCAGTCAAGTGGTTACTGCAACCATTATCCAAAAACCAAATATCATTAGCACTTTCCTGAGTGACATTACAGGTCAAAAACACAGGATTTTGATGATCCTTGGACTCATTTGTGATATGTGCAGACTTCTTTCCAGCATCTGCCTACTTATTCCAATATTTGTTACCAAAATTCCCAAACTTCTTACAATAATAACATTGTACTTTAATTTTATCATACCTCTTATTTTCTCGCTACCAAGGTTTCTTGTTGCTCCCTCTTAAATTAGGAGGATTCTACTGGAACTTCTACTCAGACTCTGATTCATCTCTGTTGTCCCTTCGACCAGAAAATCGATCTCTTATGCCATGAGTATGAAACCTTCCTCTACCTCTGCCTCTGGTAGCATGTAGTTGTGATTTGAAAGCATGTTCCAATGATCCTTCTTCATATCTGGATATTCTAGATTCATAAGCAACAAGAGAACCAATTAACTCATCAATTTGCATTTGACTTAAATCCTTAAATTCCTCTATGGGTACAACTACAGGTTCAAACTTCTTAGGTAAACTTATCAACACTTTCTCAATAACTCTCTTATTCTCAACATCATCTCCATACTATCTGAGTTGGTTCACAACACTCATCACTTGATTCATGAAAGCATCAACACTTTCATTATCTTTCTTCTTTAGATTTTCGAAGTCCCTTCTTAAGTTCTGTAACTTGACTATCTTCACCTTGGACACACCTTGATAGTAGGTTTCAAGAATAACCCAAGCCATCTTTGAATATGCAGCACTAGAAATATTCATAAAAATGGATTCATTTAATCCTTGTTGGATTAATCGAAGAGCCTTGTTATCCTTCTTCTTGTTTTCCTTTAGCAAAACACGGTCAGCATTAGAGAGAGCCAATTTTGTTGCTACATCAGTTGGCTCAGCATAAACATCAATAACATAGGTCCATAAATCCTGAGAACGTAAAATTGTCCTCATTTGAATACACCAAGAGTCATATGACTTCTCTCTTAGAACAGGAACCTGAACTTAAGAAGAACTACTACAAAACACAACCATTTATATAAAATTTGAAAAAATATTCCGCGCAGGAAAAACAAGAGGATAAAATTTTGGCACTAACAGGAACAATCTGCAATGAACTAAGCAATTGCAGGATGGACAGCGGGCTCTGATACCAAATGTAGAATAACAGAGGTAAATCGGGGTTTGGGCTTCGGTGTTTACAAACACCTGATGCAAACAAACCAAACAACAATAACCGAATCACAAAATGCGAACAAGTTGTGGGCCCAACACTTCGGGGTTTCGACATTTACAAATTCTTGATACAAAAACAAAATACAACGCTGATTTCCGAATCACAAAATGCGAAAAAGGATGTGGGCCCAACACTTCGGGTTTCAGCATTTGGTAAAATAGAAGAAATCCACACACATTTAACATTTAACAAGCAAGTCCCGAATGTGAAATAAGGCTTATTGGAATTCGGGGTTCGCCATTTACAAATACCCAATCCAAAAACAAAACAAAACTATAATTGTCAAATTGCGAAAAACACGAATGAGATTTGGGCCCACCACTTTGGGTTCGGGGTTTTGAGACTAAAGAACTCCATGCACTTTTAAACAAGTAAACTTTGAATAAATGTGGGACTGGGTTTGCAATCGGTAAAGTCAAATAATTACTGTGTTTACTAAAATTGAAAGAAATATAATGAATTCGATCAAGGAATGAAATAAGTTTACAAACTCAATAAAAATATATATATAAATAGAGACAATACCTCCGAAATCACAATAGCGAATTCGATTCAAAATGTTTTCAAGATCCATTTGGATTACAATTCATTTCTGGTATTTAAACACTAATATGAATTCAAAAATTTCCCCCTCGATCTTCTAAAAGATTTAATCAAGGTGATGTTGGTGTATGATTTCCTTGAAAGGTTAAGGAGACCACTATTTAAGGTAATGTAAGACAAAATTGTAATTGGTGGTTAATCTTCGAGTCTTGAAGGGTCAAGACGACCACTGATTCACCATTTACACAGAGGTGGTGAAATGATTACTTTCTGACATATTCAACTTCTTCATCTCAGGGAATAGGGAGCTATAAGCAGAGGCTCACCAACTTTAGTAGTTGCATTTGATCCAATAGATCCAACATATGTATAGTCTCTTCTAAAAGATCCTTCCCATGTTCCCACCACAGCTTTCATTTTCCTTTTTTCGGGTCTAAATAGAAATGCGGAGCTAGATATTGATCAAGGCTTAGAAGAAGATGTTAATCGACATTGTTTGATAACTTGGTGGAAAGGGCAACTACAGTTGAAGATGAGCAATATATGTAACTCTTTCTTAATGACTAGGAGCCACCACCTTATGACATCCCAAAACCTGACCTTGTTGCAAATCCACCCTTTACAGAACATGAGCTCCTAAAGGACATCTTCCAAACTCTACTTTTCTCTCCATTGAAGATTCGAACATAAGGCTAAGGGAAGCTTCCTTGGCTTGCAAGTATGAGCTATTAAATTTGCATGGAACTTGGAGGAACAACCTTCACAGTAGCAACATATGGCAACTAAATATGTATTCAATGGGCATGCGTACAATAGTGGCATTTGTGAAATGGCGCGCTACTGTATATAGTTTATTGTGCATGGCTAACTCTAGTGTAAAAAAAATGTGCGACTATGTGAAAAACCTGAAAAGAGAGTTGTCCACCCACTACCACAACATAAAAGTGTTTCACTCGTAGCATCTGTTGTATTTTAGAGGAAAATCTATTTCTATTCTCATGTTTTGACTATAGTAGAAGTTTACAAAGTCACTTACAAGACAAATACATGGGTGTGCCTTGAAGTGTCTCTTGCCTCACATAGTTGTTCATTTGAGATTTATATTTATTTGGACAGTTTGTCTTTTGGTTCTTTCATTTCCAGCTAAAATGTTTCTCTTGATAAGCTAATCAGACATCCAACACTCCTTTCTTTCTTCAAATAGTTGATACATTCATTTGAGATTCATATTTATTTGTACAATTTTTCTTTTGGTTAAAAACTTTCTCTTGATAGGCTAATAAAACATCCAACACTCCTTTCTTGCTTCAAATAGTTGGTAAATTCATTTGAGATTCATATTTATTTTTACAGTTTTGCTTGTGGCTTGCTTCAAATACTTGGTAAATTCATTTGAGATTCATATTTATTTTTACAGTTTTGCTTGTGGTTCTTTTATTTCCAGCTAAATTTTTTATCTTGATAGGCTAATCAAACATCCAACACTCATTTAGAAAAAGAGACCTTCATATTTCTAAAGCCTTTCCATAACTAGACTCCCTCTTATGTTGCAAGGATATGGTAGCAGCATAATACGATTCAACATTGTGTGCAAATTTCAGTGTCGTGGGCTTAATCCTTTGATTATCTTGAATCTATAACACTGCATGGCGTAATTACGAAAGACCGTGTGGTGTTAAATGCGTTGTCACTACTCTCAAGACTTACCGTGTAGTTGCAAGACTAATCACAATATTGTGTGTTGTGATAAAACACTTAATGAAATGATTTCTTCCACTGTGATAATATTTATAGCATTAAATCACAAACATAACAACCATTCAAAAATATGTCAACAACAAATTACTTCATATATATTATCAAACTTGAGCGTTGCACACGAATACAAAATACAAAATTATATCGAGCTTAGGCTCCAACACCTTCTGCAAACTTTACAAAAGCCAGATCTTGAGCTCTCAGACTTTTCAGACTCCTCACAGTTGTTGTTGTTGCTAGCTATCAAATAACACACTCTATATTCCTCTGTTTTGACTACCTACAGACTCGAACATATATAGATAAAGACAAAGACTTCTTGTAGAAGCAAAATTGACTTAAGCAATAAAGAAAACAGTAATGTATATTTAACAGAGCTCGAAAAAGATAAAGTTTGGCTTATTAAATAACTCTCCTGCTTGTTGACTAAGAAAAGTAAGTTTGCGTAAATGTATATCTCACTAACTTGAAACTTCCATATTGACTGACTGACTGATTCGGTGGAGGCGTAAATCTCACCGAATTGTGATTAATATTTTCAACGCTCCCCCTTAATTATAAGTAGGTGGGATTAAAACAATTTACATCAAAAATTTGAATTGAAATGAACTTTCATACATTTGTGACTGTTCCAACTCCTAGACAACTCCATAGTTTCTAAAATGCATCTCTTGTCAAAGATTTTGTAAATATATCTCTGCCTTGTTTTAGACCTGCAAAACTTTAAAAACAATTCTTTGTTATTCACTAATTCTCTGATAAAATGATACATTATATCAATGTGCTTGGTTCTCTTGTGAAACACATGGTTCTTGGATAACATGATGGCTAAATTGTTGTCACAAAACATTGTAGTTGGTTCGTGTTCTTCCTACATCAAATCTTTTAACAGTCTTCTCATCTAAATTTCTTGATAGGTTGCGCTTGTAGCTACAACGTACTCGGCTTCTGTTGAAGAAAGAGTCACAATGGGTTGCTTCCTTGATGCCCATGACACGATGCATGTTCCAAAATGAAATGTGTACCCAAAGGTACTTTTCCTATCATATATGTTTCCTCCACAATCATTGTCAGTGTATCCAACAAGTTTGAAATCTTCTGAAGTAGAATACATTATGCCAAAATAATTTTTTTCATTCACATATCTCAAGATTCTTTTACCTGCCTTCCAATGTGATTCTTTTGGAGTTTCCATGAAACTTGAAATTAGTCTCACTCCATACATAATATCAGGTCTTGTTGTTGTTAGATACATAAGACTACCTACCATCCTTTTAAAGAGAGTAGGATTGACCTTGGACCCTTCATCTTCTTTGCTTAGGTTCAATCTTGTTATGACTCGTGTAGGGGCTGCTTTGGATTTTATCATGTTGAATATTTTCAAAATTTCATGTGCATACATATATTGTGAAATAAACATACCATAATTGGAATGGTGAACTTAAATACCCAGAAAATATCTCATAATCCCCAAATCAGTCATTTCAAATTCATCCTTCATGACTAACTTAAATTATTTTATGCCAATATCACTTGTAAAAATCAAATCATCGACATATAAGAAAACAATCAACATATTACCTTGTTGATTGGATTTGATGTACAGTGTTGGCTCACATTCACTTCTCTGAAATACATTTTGAATGAGATAGGAATCTATGTGATTGTACCAAGCCCTCAGAGATGTTTTTAATCCATAGAGTTCCTTCTTAAATCCCTATACTTTGTTTTCTTGTCCTGGAATCTCATAGCCTTGTGGTTGTTACAAATATACTTCTTCTTCTAAATGTCCATTAAAAAATCCTCACTTTACATCCATTTAATAAATAGACCATTTATTCTGTGCAATATTGGATAACACAATTCTGACTACGTCCATGCGCACAAATGACATAAATGTTTCATTCAAATCAGTTCCAGGTTATTGTGTACAACCTTTTTCAACTAACCTTTCCTTATGCTTATGCACATTTCCTTTTGTATC
>SNQJ01S0151705.1:15478-32097 GCA_010110895.2 Picea sitchensis
TCCTGGACCATATGATGAACATATTTTGTTGAAACTATATGAGAAATTAGTTTAATCTTTGGCTTTCATCCTGTCTAGACTGCGTAATGTTTTTTCATTGTCTTCTCATGTAATTTCTTGATGTAAAATGTTATCTATGTCAAATTAGCTTTAGTCAGTTCTGGACATAATATTTTATATCATGCTTTTCTTTATGTTGTTCATTATATTTTGGTTTAGTTTATATCTGTGACTGATCATATATTCAAGTATTTTGAGTTTACATATGATGCTAGATAGATGGTAATACTATTCGTGAGAATTGTAATTTCTTTAATTTTCAATTATTGGACATTTCAAGGTCACAATATATATAATTATTTGTCTTTCTGTCGTCATAAACACACTCCAGAATATGAAACACTTCCTTGAATTTCTTCAGGAATTATAATGCTTTCTTTTGTTATAGGTTTACACTTGACATAGGTTAAGAGGATCTCATACAAATACAGAGAGATGAATTTAGCTTAGTATTGTTGATCAGTGAGAGGTTAGTTAGCTTATTATTTATTTAATTTGTTGATTTGCGAATGAATAGTGATTTCATCATTTAAATGTTATTTTTCTTTGTCTATTTTCATTATATCATTTACAATCTTATTTATTCATTGTTTATTAGTTTTAGTAATTAGAGTACTAGAATAATTTTGGTTTATTTTTTCTTGTTTAAATCCATTATCTTAAAACAATTATTTTCATAAGGCTTTGCTTAAACCTTGTAAATTGTATATAACCATTGTACATGAACACTATTAGTTAAGCATTTGTAATTAAAGTGTTGATTGATAGGATTGTACATCTAGTTAGTTTACATCTTTGATTATTTTAGAATTCTAGTTGGCTAAAGGAGACATAAAACCCATCAGGGGAGATTATCCCAAACGAATTGGGTTAAATAGAAAACCTAAGTCTGGATCTTCCCTTGCAGTTGACGGTTTTTCATAAACACCCGTCAATAGTTAGCTAACCTCAAGAAATGTGAGTTTACTCCACAATATTTGGGGTATGTGATTGGTGGAGGAAAACTCAAGACAGATCCTTCAAAGATGGAGGCCATCATGAAATGACAAGTTCCTACAAATGTCACCGAAGTTAAGAGTTTTGTTGGTGAAAAACAATACTCGGATAAGTTTGTAGCTTCATTTTCAGCAGTAGCTTCACTACTCCACGTCATGACAATGAGTGGCAATATTTTCCACTGAGGGAAGAATCCACAGAAGGCTTTTGATGAGCTTAAAATAAATGTCAACCAAGAACCAGTTCTCACATTACCAAACTTCAAAAGCCTTTTGAAATGGAGAAAAATGCAAGTGGGTATGTCATGGGAGCCATTTTAATGCAAGGAGGAGGCCCGTATGCTATCATTATGAAATATTTCATGTGGAACTTCTCAACTACCCTACCTATGATGAGAAACTCTATGCCCTGGTTCAAGATATCAATAATTGGAAGCACTATCTGATGGGAAAGGATACTATCATCCACACACATCACCAACTGCTACAATATTTGTAGTCCCATAGTAAGCTACACCAAAACAAGCATTGCAAGTGGATGGGGTTTTTACAAAAAATTCATCTAGTCATAAAATATAAGAAGGGAAACACAAACATGTTGGTAGACATGTTTTCAGTTCCATTCACATCCAAGATTACAACTTTGAGAACTCTGATGCACATGGAGCCTTATACCCATGATGCATACAGAGAAGGATACCCAAAAGATGAGGACTTCAAGGAGGTGTTTCATCATCTACAGGGCCAAACTAATATAGAAGAAGGTGACGTCAAGGATATCTATCATTTCTAGAATGGTTTACTCCACAATCTTGACAAGCTTTGTGTCCTTAACGGTGAACGAATGCAACTTATCAGAGAGGCACACACCTCCAAAGTTGTAGGACATTTTGGTGTTGGGAAGACAGTTTCCAATTTACAGAGGTATGTGTACTGACCCATAATGAAAAAAGATATAACCCAATAAATTAGAGGATGTATACTTTGTTGCACTAAGAATCCTAATAACCGGAAGAAATTTCTATAACATCCCTTACCTATACCCACTTTACCTTGGAAAAACATTTTCATGGATTTTGTGGGAGGTTTACCAACAACTAGGAGGGGACATGACTATTTATTTGTGGTAGTTAATAGGTTCAAAAATATGTGGATTCTCATGCCTTATAAAAATATCGTCAAAGGAAAAGAAGAAACAAACATGTTATTTGAAAATGTATGAGTGCACTTTGGGATACCAAGGACCATCATCTCAAATAGAGATACCATATTTATTAGTGCATTTTGGACTACATTGTGGGAAAATATGGACACTAAGTTGAATAGGTATACACCATTCCATCTACAGATAGATGGGAAGACATAAGTATTCAAAAAGAATTTGGTGCACATTTTGAGGGGTTATAATCCAAAACATCTGAAGACCTGGGATGAAAATATGGTCTACATACAACACTCTTATAATAGAGCAGTCCACACTTCTATTGGTAAGTCACCTTTTGAAACTTTCTTTGGATATTTTCCACCTTCGAATCTGGATGTTGTATATGGAAAATTAGGAGGAGTGAGGGAGGAATTCACAAGAGATGCATTGAGATTAGAAAAAAATGTTGAGAATATTAGGAAAATCCATTTGCAAGTATAGGAGTTGTTGAAGAAGTCACAGGAAAAATACAGGGCCAAACATAATCTACACATAATAGAAAAATCATTCAAAGTGGGAGACAAAGTTTGGTTACACTTGAACACGGAAATACTACATGGTCCTGGTAAGAAGATCAAGGCTTTGCGGTATATCCCTTTCGAGATATTGGAGACCCTATAGACTAAGTCTATCCACATACATGCACATTTAATCAGTAGTGAATGTAGATAATCTCAAACTCTACGAGCCTTCCATGTTGGATCAAGAGGAGGAGCAAGTCCTACCTTCCATAGAGTACTTAACACCAAATTCTTAGGAAGAGTTGGAAGAGAACACAGTTTTGCAGAAGTAGTCCAAATCTACAAGACTTGAGTAATATGAATTTTGGCAGATTGGGTTGAAAGGACAACTTCTAGACAAAACAAAATGGTACTCCCAAGAGAAGGTAGAGGAAAAATTTCCTCACCTTATTCAGTAAATATTTTGGGGACCAAAAGCCTCCCTAAATGGGGAGGTATGATTTGGATTGGATCATTATATTATTTTTCATCTATCTCTATGCTTCATGGGTGAAAACATTGGAGGAATAAACTTGCAGAGACATTTTAGTGGATGGTCCCAATTTGGAAATTTGGGTCCAAAAAACCGTATGAAATATTTTGGATACATTTTGAGGCATCAAATGACACTCTTTTACCATCCAACCCCTACTATGGATCCAGTTTCTATATTCTACATAGCGCGACCTTTCCAATTATGCAAGAATCACCTCAATTGAAGTTCATATGAAAATGTTATGCCTATCGCAAGTTGACCTACTGTATTGATCAACATGGTGCAAGTGGATGCCACTTCAACCACCATTACTTAAATGTATGGGGATAGCCACATAGTGGATTTTCTAGAGCCACATAGTTTAATTTATAGAACATTATAGAAGGTTCAAACCTGTTAACTAATTTAGGGTTGAGGAAGTCAATGCCCTAACCTTAGATGACTATCAGGCTATGCCAAATATTGGGCTGCTAGGAGGAGAAGGAATTCCATTATTTTTCATTGTATCTTGGTCCATAACTGAGCATAACGATTAAGAGTGGTATTTTTGTGAGCATAACAGAAGAGGATATATTCTGTAGAAGACATACATGCCACAATGTCAAAGGAAGCTCCATAGAGAGTGTCTCTTTCTTTGTACTTTCATTTGAAGAATAGAAAGTAGAGTGGCCTCATCTTCTAGCTAGGTTTTCTCCCATATTGGGTTTTCGAGATCATATCTCATGTTTATTTGTGGATGGTGTGTGAGTATTTATTTTTGTTCTCTATTTTTCACATTTTTCATACATTTAAGCATAAAAAATGAATGATTAAAGAATCTGAGATTTAAAGAAAACTAACCTTCATAAGAAAGATTTCAATACTTTTATTAGATCTGTTGTGATGAACTATCCAGTGGAATATCCAAAAAAATTTACAGATCAATATGATAATATGAAATCTTATATAATAAAATAATTAAGAATATGATGGCATCTCAAAACATATCAGTTGAGTTGCCAGATGATCTTGCTAGACAAGAGTCATCTAAATGTGTATAAGAAAGAGGGATTCTTCCCTCAATGGATTCACCAAGTAAGTTATCTAATAAAGGGTTTGATGTAATCTTACCAAAAGAGTGTTGAAGAATAAACTCCTGATTTCGAGAAAAATGACTCAATTCTCCCTAGAAACATTGTCAAAATGTTATCACTAAATTGAGCATTTGTGCACATATTTCACAAGATGCTTGACTAGTGTAATATATGGAAGTAATTTCCACTGTCACCTAAACAAGTACTTGATTTTAGTGAATGATAGAAGTCCAATGCAAGGAAGAATTCCCTAGCAACCTCAAAGGATCCTATAGAAAGATAAAAGAAAGTCTACACCCCATTATCTTGGTTGCTTGATTAGCTAGGTAAAGGTTAAGGTAAAAGTCAAGATGAGTTAGACAAAACAAGTTGATTGTGTGTGAGGAGTGTTACTAAGATAACCAATGATGTTTATTAAGATAAGAAAGTAAATTAAATTCCTCAAAACACTATCTATCAAAAGAGAAATAAAGGATGTAATAAAACTTGTAAGAAACACAAGGTACTTGATCATGTGGCAAGTTTAAAAAAAAAACAACAAATTAGCTCTAAAATTAGCAAGAAAGCTATGGAAGATATGAAAAATAACAAGAAAAATATTTATAAATGATTCACTGATGATTTCTTGAAAGAAAGAGATTTAAACTATGTTAAGTAGATGGAACATGACATGCCCTAGTGGATGAAAATGCAATTATTACAACAATAATGATGTTAGACATTGAATCTAAGATGAGATGCAAGACATTAGACTAGGAGTGATAATAAATCAAGATGAAATGAAAAAGTTGTAAACCAACACAAGACTTTGAGAAGGAAAGAGCTAAAGTAGGGTTTATTATCACTTGCAACAAGAAAGAGACTAGTGCCATCTTAAATCCTTGGGAATATGGAGTCATTGCAACCTTCAAGGAGATTAAAATGAAAATAAATTTTAAGGGTTAAATTGTAGGGGGATGTACAATCACAATCCCTAGGTTTTATCCTTCGGGAGAACATTATTAGGGGGATGTATAATCACAATCCCTAATTTCATCCTATGTTTCTATGACTTTTAGCAAGATATCAAGGTGGAAAATGGTAAACCCTAGGGGGATGTACAATCACAATTCCAGGACTTAACCAATAAATGCAAATTTATGGGGATTTACAATCACAATCCCTAAAATTGACCTTATATGCTTAAAAAATCTTAAGATGAATGATTAACAAGGAGGGGGATGCACAATTACAATCCTTCTAGGGTTTCAACAAGATTATCCAAAGGAAACAAGATAACATCCAAGTTATCAACCATTGTATAGAGAATATACTTAAAACAAAATTAACAAACATAAATAGTTGGAAATAACACTTACTATTCCAAGTCTCCATGCATGAGGAAACCCTAATTTCATGAACCATCCACCTAAAACAAGAAAATCATTCACAATATCAACCTCCAAGAGGTGCGCTCAAGCACTCCACGATGAGAAAAGAAGATAAGAGACAAGATAAGTGATTCTCCACAAGTGTGAGTTATGATTTGACAATGAGGGAGCACTATCCTTGTTATATGAGGCAACCCTAGTGCTATGACCCTCAAAATCCCATATAAACATAAAATATCCATGATACAAGGTGGATATGTCAAGGTTGACACCCAAAATAGCCTCCAACATAAAGATAAAGTGAAAATACATAAAAAAATTCCCTTCAAAAGTGAAAAGTGTGAGTGTGAGAGCCTCCAAAGGATATTACGTCATGCTCTAGAAGGGTAAATGTTCCTCCAAAGGCCACATATCTCCATAAAAGTGTGCATGCATCGTCAAAGGTCACATCTCTCACCCCAAAAGTCATGTCTCATCATCAACAATTGCCAATCCATCATCAAAAGGGATGCCCCATGCTAGGTCGACATAACAAGAATCAAGCCATGATGTCATCATCATAAATTCAATCTCCAAGGGATAAGGTGTGACATCATAGGTGAAGAGGGATCCATAACCTCTCCAAAGAGGTGTACCATCATGTCCAAGTGCAACATCATCCAATCAAATCCTAAAATACTCAGGGAAGCATTGTCGATCTCATGGGTATTTCTTCCCTCTCAATGGTACATCATGATGTATGTGCAATGCCCAAGCTCATTTGTCCATCATCTAATGTCTAGGATATATGGGGAGGTTCCCCAGGGCATGTCCAATCATCATATGACCTAATTCTCTATATCAAGTGTGCAATGTCCTCAATATAGTGCACAAAATCTTGGGTATCATCATAAAAATTCTCTCTAAAGGACAGTGTCAAGGGTGCATCATGATCAAACGAAGTCCACAAAATCAGATAAATCCAACAACTACTATGTAACATCCCCCAAAATAATTAATTATTAAAGTCTGTATGCACTTAGGAATTTTATTTCCGTTTTTGGAAAATTATTTCCATTTATGGAAAATATGAATTTGGAATTTGATTATTTGTAATTAATTGTTGTGACTGTTGGGCAAATATTTGATTTTCCTAGCCAACTCTTTGACTGTGACACATGTAAACTAAAAATATTTTTATATATTAATTGTTGAAGGACAAATGGAACAGCCAGGTTTAAAACATCTGACCATGATTCCATGAGTGGGGAACCAACTTGAGTTACCTTAGAGCTGAATTTTACAAGTGAAAAATGAGGAATTTGGCCACTAGCAGCCCTTGAAAATCAGGGATTCGTAAAGCTGCAAAAAGTTCTCAAATAGGGAAAAATACCTAGGCACAAGATGCCCATGATATACAACATATGGGAGGAGGTAGGACGCTACTTAGTATGTTGGATAAAGGTTATCACTTGATGTTATGAACACTACTTTGAGTGTGAGGCAAGGAGATATATGATCTGAAAGAGGACTGTAGTGAAAGAGGACCATTGGAATTCTCCCTTATGGACTCATGGTCAGGCTAGGGGGTGAACAAAGTAAGTAGTTTGGTTGTTCTATTATACCGTTGGGTGGAACTTGGCTATTCCATTTGTGTTCCAACATCGATTTCAGATATGTTCTTCTACTTGTTCTCTTGAAGAATATTTTATTGTGTATTAGCAGATAGGGATGAGAGGAATTTGTGATAATTATTTATTCATGTGAATATACTCTCTAAACAGAAATATTAAAGAAAATGTAAGTTCTATCTGTTGCTTGATATTAGGACTATATTGGTATAAATAGGAATGTGAAAATATGTATAAGAAGGCATAAATATTTATTAAAGTTTGTGATAGGTTTAAGATAAACCTTAAGTGTATATCTATTCCTATAGGAAGTACCTATGTATGTTTTTACATGTATCCGAATATATATATANTCTAATAAATATTAAGGACGAGTTTGAAGAACACTGATCATTTTATTAAATTGATGTTAGTGGATAAGTCTAAAATGCCATAGTAAATGGAACAATGGGAGTAGGTAATCACTGTGATGTCTATAAGAAGAATATTGGTATAAAGAATCTAAATAGTGGACACTTCTAGGTTGTACTTCTCACAATATAATATATTCCTATAAATAGAGATGAATGCAAATAATCATTATCTGGTTTCTCGGGTCATAATTTTTGATTTGTAACATTTCCTTTCTATTAATAGAAATAAATTACACTATGAGACATAGAATCCAGAATAGAATGCTATCTATATCCTTCATGCCAAAATCCTTCCTACACACATCAAAGTAATTACATACATACATCCTTCTTAAACACATCACAATAATTACATAGTGACATCATTCCTACACATATCACAATAATTATGTATTCCAAGTATTCCATTTAGTGTGGTGTTCCATATGTTTCCACTATCAATGGTCTAATAAACATTTTCAATGTTGTTAACAATAAATTTAACACAAAGTTTCCATTTTGAGGTTCCAATATATATTTAGACATCCAAAAATGCATATATTTCCAATTAATGCATTGAATAATCCAAAGATGGATGCAAAAGACTACACACAGACAAAACCTAAATATTTGATGTTAATGCCCTAAATACTCTAGTGTTTCATGCATAACACTACACGTTGACAAAGCCAAAATATTTCATGGGCCTATATTGCAAAACATTGTTCAACTACATTGTGCAATGTGGTAAAGTAACTAAAAACTTTAAGAGCTGCGAGACATCAAAATACAAAAGATAAAAATCCCAAGTTGAATCCTCGAAGTTTGAAGAAACAAAAACCACCATGAAACCGGTGGTGTTATAATAATTGTTATTTGGAAGATGTAAATGCTAATTGAGAATGGGGGAGAAAAGGTGGAGAGGTCGACAATACATCCAAATTGGTCCTCTACAAGCTTGTCTATTTACACAAGGTGAGGTGGATTATAGAGTTTGTTATTCGATGGGTGGGTAGGATTTCTTGAAGAAGATGAAAAGAATAAGACAAAAGAGTGGCATTGACATATATAATAATTGGGATCATGAGAGGAATCTCCTCCCTGGAATTTTGCTTGCATGAAGTTGAAAGGAAAGAGAAAGAGACGCAACAACAACTCACTTGTAGCATTTTGTCCACCATGACAATTTCTGGATCATGATTGCACCACTCCACAAGATATGTAGTCAAAGAGAAGAAACTAAGGGGCATATTTAGGATGGTGGCTCCTAGAACAACTACCATGATGGAAAAATTGAAAGATGAAGTAATGAAAAAACAAGTTGAAACTATTAATACACAAACAATCAAAGATGTTCCAGGAGAAACAAAGTTAAATGATAATGAAAATAAAATTGGTATTTTGATAGGGGTATTGGTTCAAAACTATTTGAAAATATGGGATATAATGGAAAGGAGTTAGGAATATTTGAGCAAAGAATCCTAAAACCAATTCAATAAAAAATTAGACTTAAATATATGGTCTTTGGATACAATGTTCTTAATGATATGGTTGAGAATGATCTACATGATGATGTTTCTTCTACAGGTTGTTCTAATGGTTATGTAGGTGAAGGCGCCAAACATGGATAGAAATAGGTTCAAATATAGGATGTATTTTATAAGCAAAAATTTAGGACCTTTGCAAATTATCTGAAAGAGAGATGTGCATATTTATGGCATGGAGTTGGATGAAATCTAATGCATGATGTTCTTTTGTAAACACTATGGATTGCGAGATGCTTCAAACTTAAAAAAGTGGAATGCACAATTAATTAAAAGACATTATTGGGTTCATTCAATTGTGCAAGTTTATGATAAAGGAAAAAACAGAACACGATTTGATAAAGAAGTTTCTGTTTATCAACATTACTATGTATATAATTGTTAAGGGTTGAATATGGATTGTGATTATTTGATTCTGACACTGAGATGTGTGTGATAAATTTGTAGTTTCCTCTATAATTAAGGATTGGTGTGGTTGTTTCACGTGAAGATGATGATTCTCTTGGAATTACTAATGCTTGTTTCCCCCTATTAAGTTGAAAGGAAAGAGACATATGACGATTCTTTTTGATACAAATTTTGAATGCGTGGAAAGAATGATATGAAGACCCATTAAGTAACATGTATAATGGACAGTGTAAAGACCTAAAAAAGAGAGATGGGTGTGTATATCGTGCGCCTTAATATGTTGTACATAGATATATAATTAGCCATAAGACTTAAAGTGGAAAACATGGATAATGTCAACATCATTACCTCTAATAAATATTAAGGATGAGTGTGAAGAACACTGATAATGTTTATAAAATTGTTGTTAGTGGACAAGTCTAGAACATCACATTAAATAGAACATTTAGAGTAGGCAATCACTGTGATGTTTAGAAGAAGAATATTGGTAGAAAGAATCTAAATAGTGGAACATTATAGCTTCTACTTCTCACAATCTAATTTAATCCTATAAATAGAAATGAATGCTAGTAATCACTATTTGGATTCTTGTGTAATAATTTTTTATTTGTAATGTTTCCTTTTTATTTAGAGAAATAAATTACACTCTAGGACATAGAATCTAGATGCAAATTCTATCTAGATCCTTCTTGTCAACATCCTTCCTACACACATCACAATAATTAGGTATCAACATCCTTCCTACACTCATCATAATAATTGCATACTCCAAGTATTCCATTTAATACAATGTTCAACCTTTTTCCACTACCGATGGTGTAATAAACATTTTCAATGTTATCAACAATAATTTAACATAAAATTTCAATTTCCAAGTTCCAATGTATGTGTAGACATCCAAAAATGCATATATTATCAAATAATGCACCAAATAGTCCAAAGTTGGATACATAGGACCACACATATACAAATCCAAACAATTTGATGTTAATTCCCTAAATAGTTTGGAGTTGCATGCATAATACTACATATCAATAAAGCCAACACATTTCATGGGACAATAATGTAGAACATTGTTCAACTACATTGTGTAATGCACTAGAGTAACATAAAACTTTAATAGCTTTGAGATATCAAAATATGAAAGGTGAAAACCATGAGTTGAAACACTTTACCTTAAAGGAACAAAAAAGTTGAAACACTTTAGCTTAAAGGAACAAAAAATTCCATGAAACCAATGGTGTTATAAGAATTTGTATTTGGGAGATGTAAATTCTAATTGAGAATGGAAGACAAAGAGTGGAGAGGTCAATGATACATCCATATTGGGCCTCTACAAGCTTGTATGAGCTTTTCCGAGCCTATCTATTTTTGAAAGACGAGGTGCATTATAGAGTCTGATAATTGATGGGTTGAATGGATTTATTGAAATAGACAAAACAAATAATACAACAAAGAAACACTGGAATATATAAGAATTGGTATCATGAGAGAAATTTATGGCTTGGAATGTCAGTTCCATGAAGTTGAAGAGAAAAAGAAAGAGGTGCAGCAAAAACTCAATTCTAGCATTTTTTCCACCATAGTTGTTTTTGGATCATGGCTACATCATCCCACGATATATCTAATCTAGGATAAGAAACCAAGGGGTGGATTTAAGACAGTGGCTCCTAGCATTGACACCATGATGGAAAAATTGAAAGGTGAAGTAATGAAAAAATAGGATGAAACTATTGATACATAAACAATCAAAGATGTTCAAGAAAAAATGAAGTTAAATGATAATGAAAAGATAATTGGTCTCTTTGATAGGGGTATTGCTTCAAAACTACTTGAAAATATGGGATATAATGGAAAGGAGTTAGAGGATTAAATATATGGCCTTTGAATACAATGTTTTCAATGATAAGGTTGAGAATAATCTAAATGATGATGTTTCTTCTATTGGTTGTTCTAATGGTTATGTAGATGAAGGTTCCAAACATGGACAAAAGAAGGTTCAAATATAGGATGCATTTTATAAGAAAAAATCCAAGACCTATGAAAATTATCTACAAGAGAGATGTGCATATTTATGGCATGGAGTTGGATGAATTCTAATTCATGATATTTTTTGTAAACATTATGGATGGATAGATGTTTCACACTTAAAAAGGTGGAATGAACAATTAATTAAAACACATTATTGGGCTCATTCAATGGTGCATGTTTATGATAAAGGAAAAAACACTAACATGATTTGATAAAGAATTTTATTTTTATCAACATTATTATGTCATTGTTAAGGGTTGAATATGGATTGTGATTATTGATGCTTACTCTAAAATGTGTGTGATCAATTTATATTTTTCTCTATATTTAAGGATTGGTGTGGTTTCTTCATGTGAATATGACGATGCTCTTGGCATTACTAATGCTTGTTTCCCCTTATTATGTTGAAAGAAAAGCAACATACAAAGTTTCTTTGTGACACAATTTTTGAACGTGTAGAAAGAATGAATGAAGACCCATTAGGTAATATCTATAATGGATAGTGTAAAGACCAAAAAATGGGTGATGTGTGTTTATATAATGCGCCTTAATCACTGTGATGTCTACAAGAAAAATATTGGTAGAAAGAATCTAAATAGTGGACACATCTAGGTTCCACATCTCACAATATAATTCATTTCTATAAATAGAAATGAATAAAAATAATCACTATCTAGCGATCCACGTCATAAATTTTGATTTGTAATGTTTCCTTTCTATTTATAGAAATAAATTAAACTATGAGACATAGAATCCAAAAGCAAATGCTATCTAGATCCTTCCTCCTGACTGTTAATATTATGGTAGCTACGAGAGGTATTTACCTCCACGTGTAAACCTGATGAGAATAAAATATTTCGGGAAGCAAGAATAAACCCTAATGAGTTGGATAATAACCCTAGAAGACAAGTTGGCTCAAGAGGATAATTGGTATTAGGTTATTAGCCTACAAGAGAAGAAGTCGACCAGAAGAAATATTATATACTAAGTAAATAGACACCCAGAATGAGAAGTCGACCCAGGTAGTTGGCCAGAATTAGTATAAATACAGGAGGTCGGTCTTCATTCTGGCAGGCATTCTCAGAATTGCAGAGAAGCACTTGTGTTCACTGCAGTTGCCTAGTTTGTGCGCAAGTTTGGAGGAGAGTTGTCGTTGCAGCTGCTGCAGCTAGCAACTTGCGTTTTGGCTTGGAATATCTCTTGGTTATGGTTTGGATTATCTGATCAGCTCTTGTTTGGTGCTCTATCCTTGGGGAAATGTGTGCTACCCTTTGTTTGGCTATCTAGCCTAGGGTTTGCTTCTAGAGTGTTTCTCTGTCAAGTTTAAGGTGTTTGGAGGGTGGCTTCGGCCTATGGTTGGGTGACAATAGTGATATTTTTGATGGTAAAATGAGATCATCCATCATATTCTAACACTAACATCCTTCCTACACACATCACAATTATTACATACTAACATCCTTCTTATGCACATCACAATAATTACATATTGACATCCTTCCTACACACATCACATTAATTACTTACTTCAAGTATTCCATTTAATTGGGTGTTCCATACTTGTCCACTACCAATGGTGTTATACACATTTTCAATGTTATTAACAATAATATTAACATACATTTTCCATTTCCAGGTTCCAATGTATGTGTAGACATCCAAAAATGCATATATTTTCAACTAATGCACTAAATACTCAAAAGTTTGATGCATAAGACTACACACAAGTAAATACAGTCATTCGATGCTATTTCCCTAAATAATCTAGAGCTACATGCATAAGACTACACACTAACAAAGAAAAACATTTCGTGGGCCTATATTGTAAAACATTGTTCAACTAAACAATGCAACATGGTAGAGTAACATAAAACTATAAGATCCATGAGATATCAAAATTTGAAAGGTGAAAATTCTAAGTTGAAACACTGAAGTTTAAAGGAAAAAAAACCACCATGAAACCAATGGTGTTATAATAATTGGTATTTGGGAGATGTAAATGCTAATTGAGAATGGGAGACAAAGGGTGGAGAGGTCTATGATACATCCAGATTGGGCCTCTATAATCTTATATGAGCTTGTTTGAGCTTGTTCATTTTCACAAGGTGAGGTGGATTATAGAGTCCACTAATCAATGATACCACTGCATTTATTGAAGAAGATGAAAGGAATAAGACGACAAAGTGGCACTGCCATATATAAGAATTGGAATCATGAGAGAAATACTTGGCCTAGAATGTTAGTTCACAAAGTTGAAGGGAAAGAGAAAGAGGAACAACAATATCTCACTTATAACATTTTGTGCACCATGACCATTTCTGGATCATGGCTACACCACCCCACAAGATATCCAATCTAGGAGAAGAAACAAAGGGGCATATTTCAGATGGTGGCTCCTAGCATCAACACCATGATGGAAAAATTGAAAGGGAAGTAATGAAAAACAAGTTGAAACTATCATACATCAACAATCAAAGATGTTCTAGAAAAAACAAAGTTAAATGATAATGAAAATAAAATTAGTCTCTTTGATAGGGGTATTGGTTCAAAATTGTTTGAAAAGATGGGATATAATGGAAAGGAGTGAGGAAATTTTGAGCAAAGAAGCCTAGAACCAATTTAATTGGAAATTAGACTTAAATATATGGTCTTTGGATATAGTTTTTTTAATGATAAGTTTTATAATGATCTAAACAATGCTTTTTGTTTTAATGGTTATGTAGGTGAAGGAGCCAATCTTGGACATAAGCAGGTGCAAAGA
This sequence comes from Picea sitchensis, assembly GCA_010110895.2. NCBI lineage: Eukaryota > Viridiplantae > Streptophyta > Pinopsida > Pinales > Pinaceae > Picea > Picea sitchensis. The sequence continues at coordinate 29,923 of SNQJ01S0151705.1, forward strand.
TAATATGAATTTTATAAGAAAAAATACAAGACCTATGCAAATTATCTACAAGAGAGACGTGCACATTTATGGCATGGATTTGGATGAAATCTAATGCATGATGTATTTTGTAAACACTATGGATGGATATATGTTTCACACTTAAAAACTTGGAATGCACAATTAATTGAAACAAATTATTGAGCTCATTCAATGGTGCAGTTTTATGATAAAGGAAAAAACCCTAACATGATTTGATAAACAAGTTTCTTTTATCAACATTACTATGTCATTGTAAAGGGTTGAATATGGATTATGATTATTGATGCTTACTTTCAGATGTGTGATGGATTTATAGTTTCCTCTATAATTAAGGATTGGTGTAGTTGCTTCATGTGAAGATGATGATGCTCTTGGCATTACTAATGCTTGTTCCCCCCTATTATGTTGAAAGGAAAGAAACATATGAAGACTCTTTCTGATATACATTTTGAATGCGTGGAAAGAATGATATGAAGACCCATTAGGTAATATCTATAATGGATAGTGTAAAGACCTAAAAGGGGTGATAAACATGTATATTGTGTGACTTAATATGTTGAAAACATGTATATACTTAGCCATAATAATTAAAGTGGAAAACGTGGATGATGTCAAGATAATTACCTCTAATAAGCATTAATGAGTTCGAAGAACACTAATACTGTTTCATAATGATTATTAAATTAATGTTAGTTGACAAGTCTAGAAAGTCATAATAAATGTACCAATTGGAGTAGGTAATCACTGCGATGTCTACAGGAAGAATATCAGTAGAAAGACTATAAATAGTGGACACTTCTAGGTTCTACTTCTCACAATATATTATATTCCTATAAATAGAGATGAATACAAATAATTTCTATCTAGCTTCTTGTGTCATGATTTTTTATATGTAACATTTCCTTTCTTTTTATAGAAATAAATTACACTCTGAGATGGAGAATCTAGAAGCGAATGCTATCGATATTCTTTCTTCCAAAATCCTTCCTACACACATCACATTAATTACATACTGACATCCTTCATACACACATCACAATAATTACGTACTGACATCGTTCCTACACATATCACAGTAATTAAGTACTCCAAGTCTCCTGTTTAATGAGGTGTTCCATACTTTTCCACTACCAACGATGTAATAAACATTATCAATGTTATTACCAATAAATTTAGCCTAAAGTTTCCATTTTTGGGTTCCAATGTATTTTTATAAATCCAAAAATGCATATATTTTCAGCTAATGCACTAAATACTCCAATGATGGATGCATAAGATTACACTTAGAAAATACCAAAACATTTGATGTTAATTCCCTAAATACTTCAGAGCTACATACATAAGACTACACAATGACAAAACTAAAACATTTCATGGGCATATTTTGCAAAACATTGTTCAAATACACCGTGCAATGTGGCAAAGTAATGAAAAACTTTAAGAGTTGTGAGATATCAATATCTGAAAGATGAAAACCCTATGTTGAAGCCACAAAGTTTAAAGGAACAAAAATCCCCATGAAACCAATTTTCTTTTAGAATCATTATTTGTAATATGTAAATTCTAATTGAGAATGGGAGACAAAAGGTGGAGAGGTCGATGATACATCTTGATTGGGCCTCTACAAGATTATCCGTTTGCACAAGGTGAGGTGGATTATAGAGTCTGCTATTCAAAAAGCAGGTTGGATTTCTTGAAGAAGATGAAAAGAAGAAGATGTCAAAGTGGCATTTGCATATATAATAATTGGTATCATGAGAGGAATGTCCTCCCTAGAATATCAACTCCATGAAGTTGAAGGGTGAGAGAAAGAGGGGCAACAACAACTCACTTATAACATTTTTTCCACCATGACCATTTTTGAATCATGGCTGCACCACTCCATGAGATATATCTCCTAGGAGAATAAAATGAGGGGCATAGTTAGGATAATGGCTTCTAGCACCATTGCCATGATGGAAAAATCAAAAGGTGAAGTAATGAAAAACCAAGCCTTCCTACTCTCATCATAGTAATTGCATACTCCAAGTATTCCATTTAATATGGTGTTCCACACTTTTCTACTACCAATGGTGTAACAAACATTTTCAATGTTATTAACAATAAATTTAACATAATTTTCAATTTCTAGGTTCCAGTGTATGTGTAGACATT
>SNQJ01S0151707.1:12478-23062 GCA_010110895.2 Picea sitchensis
TGTGTATACGAATTAATATGGAATGCTATGGATTGTTTAATTATAGCAGTAATGATATGTTTAAGCTCTGAGTTAAATGTGTTTATTTGTTTTGCATTGGATATATGATATGTGTATGAGTTTTGTACAAATGGTGTGTACAAATGGGTATCAGAGCGCGAGTAAGCCCAGAGTTCCGAAATGGGTGTGCTACATTTCGCATCCAGATCCTCCCATTCCCATTCCCATTCCGTCATGGCTACTGGCTTCTTTGACTTGCGTGCCAATGCTTTTTGCAATCCTTGTTGCACTAGTAAATCCCCCAACTTAAACTTCCAAAACTCAAAGTTGTTTTTACTGTTGAACTTTTTAACTTCAAACTTCAAACTATGCATCTTAACCATTAACACAAAAATCTCCTAATATCCAATGCTTATAATAACCAAAAACTCTTTAATAAACATGTAAAAAAATTATTATTAAAAAAGTTTATTTAAAAAACCTTTTTAATAATATATATAAATAGATTTAATAAAAATATTTTATAAAACAAATAATTCACTTTTAATAAAATACAATCCTTAAATAAAACTTTAATTCCTCCACCTTCACCCACGTGACTTGCACTTTTAATTAATAAGAAAACACCTTTTAAGCATACATGCCTCCACTCTTATGCCATCCCTTAAAAAAATAATTTCCGTGCCAAAGTTTTTCACGCCAAAAAAACCTTTTTAACTTTCACTCCATAAAATTCTCAACTCCAAAAACATACGCTGGCCTCATATAATTTTTAAATCGGCCGATGTGAGTGGCGTGCTTGCTTGGAAGAGCGGCCGCACCTCCGGTATGGTTGGCCTGCGGAAATCTAAAAAATTACACAGGGAGTTGCCACACCTCTCGATGCATCCACGCTGCGGAAAATGTGAAAATACGTCACTGCTTCTGACACATTCAGGTTGCGGAATTGTTGAAAATTTAATGGAGCGTGAAGTGTCCACCATTGGCCATCGCGCCCTCCGAGAGGAGAGATCTATAGAAATGTTTAAGTCTACGCACTTCACTTCTGCGGTTCTTCTAACCAGTTCTGATACCATTTGTTAGAATTTTCAGTGTGGAAAACATAATTTATAATGATAATTAACAATCACACACATAAGATATAGACCAACCAACTCTAATCAGCTCTGATACCACTTGTTAGAATTGTAATAATAAGATCCATATTTTGTTTTTGATAATTGGTTATCACCAAATCCTAACAGTTTTTAACCTAGTTCTAGGTTTTAGTTTAGGTCTACAAACTAAACCCTTCCAAATCAATCAATCTAACTAACTAGATTTGACAAAATTATTGTTATGTTAATAGATATTATTAAGTTAATCATTTTTTACTTTTGTAAATATTAAGTAAATAAATTTGTTTTATTTTATTTTATAATTATAATAATAATCTATTTTTAATAATATTGTCAAATATCAAATTGATGTATGATACCTTCTTTATCTAGTTATTTGACTAATAAATTCTACAAAAATATACATAACTTACCCCTATAAAGTTTTAGTAAAAATTGATTAATTTTATCAAATTTGATTATTTTGGTGCTGTGCTAGTTTATTATCTATTAACAAATAAATTGTTGGGCTTCATTTTGGTGTTAATATTTTAATTTTTGTTAATCAATCAGTTAGCTATCAAAATAATTTTTAAACATGATTAGGTATATGTAAAATAGTAAACACATAAACTGATGTCTTTATAATAACTAGGAAGTTAATGATTGAAATCACAGCCATTTATTTTGTGTGACTACAAAGAATATTCCAGCCATATTTAATCCTGTCCATAGAAAACTTATTAAGCACTAAACGCCTATTAAATCTGCCCATTGTCAATAGATGTACGCCTTTCGACGTAAATATAATATATTCTTTTAAGGATTCATTTCAGCTTTCTTTACTGCCTGAAAATTTTGCGTGCGTTTTGCGTGCGTTTCTGGAGAGCGTTCATCAGAAAATTTTGCATATAGTTTAATAGCATATCGATATTGATACTGAAGCGAGCTCTGATATCTGTGATCGATCGATATGGTTTAAGAAGAGCAGCCAGAGGATATATTAGATTTTATTTACAGTTAAAGGTAGATTTAATAAATTAAATATGTCTTTCGGCATTCATCAACCACATTAATTATGTGGCTGTGCTAGTAAATTATATACAACTAACAAACATATGAAAAGACGTCTCAACATAATAACAGTCATAGCCCTTCGAATCTCCGTTTCAACTTACACAAACCCTTCCTCCTCACAACACTGTACGGCGTTTCTTTCTATATATATGTTCTCTACATAATTCCGGGTTGGGCTGGACTTTTCCACTTACGTAGAAAATGAGACAGCGTGATATCCCACCACACACTTGTACCAGTGCCGATCTAAATTCAAATCTGTGTAATTTAAAAATAGCTATTCAAATAAAACTTCAAGTTCCATCCAGTAAAAGAGTCCAATTTTATAAAATTTGAAAACTGCAACTCGACCCACACGGCATACTATTATAGCTGGAAGTATACGACTCTCGCTCTCGCTCAATTGACGTGAAAGTATACAACGCTCTCCCATTCAATTCATCGACGTTGACATTCATCTGTATTGAATTCTAATCTTAAATCACTTTCTAGGATACTGCCTCGTTTCACCAGTAACAATTGCAAATCACCCGGAGTGTTCCATAAGTTAAATTTAACAATTGCAACTCACCCGGAGTGTTCCATAAGTTAAATTCTATGGCCTTTAAATGTTACAATGGTAGTTTGGTTATTAGTTGTTTGGTTATTTTTAATATGAAGATTTATTGGTTATTAGTTTGGTTATTAATATGAAGATTTAAATGTTACAATGGTAGTTTGGTTATTAGTTGTTTGCTTATTGGTTGTTTGGTTATTTTTTGATTAGAGGCCTAACAAATTTGATAAAGATTTATTAGTTGTTTGGTTATTTTTAATATGAAGATTTTTTATTTATTTTTTTCTAAAATGGGTAGAAGAGGCCCAACAAATTTGATAAATGGGATTGGAAGAATATATATATTTTTTTCTAAAATGGTTACAAATTCGATAAAGATTTATTAGTTGTTTGGTTATGAAATTCGATAAACAATTTTTTATGAAATTGTAATTTTAGATTGGTGAGATTGTTGATTTAATGTAAAATTTATTCAGCGCCATCAAATGTTTCTATTATAATCAAATTATGGAATATTAACATGTGATCAATGGAAAATGATTTCTATGATACAAATAGTTAATTATTATTAATAGTATTGAGATGCTTTATTTTTGGAAGGATGTGTTTACCAATTTTTCCTTGTTCTAATTTTTTCTTGTTCTTTTTAAATTCTAAATGATTGTCCTACAAACAAGTTAGTCTCATACATCAATTCGGTGTGCTTGGAGTGTGTTTTCTTCCTTTTTTTGGATCTAGGGGAATCAATAAGTTTGGGCCATGTTCAAATTAGGCTATTTTTCTAGACTTATTGTGACTAGCCATAGTCTCATCACGGATTTGAACCAGAGTGGTTTCCTCCTTGGAGGTCACAGGTTCAAATCCAAAGGGGATAGGATATGTATACCTCCTTAGACTTTAGACCTTAAAAATAGATTATTATTATTATTATTATTAATGGTGAAAATTTAATGTTTTAACTTGATCCACTTAAAAGTAATATATATATATATATATATATATATATATATATCATTTTGAAAATTCTTGAAGAATTTAAGAACACTATGAAACTTAAATTTAAATCCCATAGGGATATTTATTTAATGTACATATATGCATCCTCACAAATTCACCATTAAGTACTACATATTTAAAAAACATTTTTATTTCATAGCAAAATAAAAATCTTTTACTTTCTATGATCCACTTGGATATTGGTGGTCACCCACCTGTTCCTACTTCCAAGTGGCTCATCTCGACAATTTACAGTTCAACACGTTTCTCTATAATGAGGATATTTCTCTGTAATTGTGGGTTGTGAACTTACACATCATCCAGGTGGATATTGGTGGTTGCCCACCTATTCCAACTGACTTATTTTGGAAGTTTTCATGTTAGTATATATTTTTGTACTTCTAGGGTTGTTTTGGGGATCTAAATAGTGTTTTTTCTTTTCTTTCCAGAGTCAAACTATAGACTAAGTCAGAGTTTGATCGAATAATGTGTATTTCTCCAAAATACCTTTCCAACGAGCTATCTCACACCTGAAACAAAGATCGTATGCAAAAGTTACGACCTTGGGAAGTTAATTTACTAACTTACCCCAACGGGGCCCACATGACTTTTGGGGCTTCATCTTCTAGAATTAGGTTTTTGGATACCTAGGGTTTTGGAATTCATGTTTATCATAAAAAGGCCTTCAGATTCTCATTGTAATCATCTTCTTGCGAATGAGAGTAGTTGTCGCATCTCTTCTCAGAGATAAATCTTCCACCATTCTAACGAGTCTTGCAATCTATATTTTTACAGTCTCTGTACATTTATTTCATTAATAGAAATCATGTATTGTTGTATTTATTTGTTTCTGGCAACTTTTGTGTGTATTTTATTGTGATATATATGCTTTCATTTCGTTTTAAAAATAATATGGATCGATGGTATTAGAGCAGGATGCTCTTGATCGTTTTTCAGTGTATGTCCTCGAAGAGGTCTGAGTATAGCAAGTTGAGTCTTGAGCTTGTCTCTCTTGAGTACAATCACTCTCGCATTTCTGAGAAACCCCTCTATGGCGGTAGAAAAGAAAAATGTCGGAGCAAAAGATTGTATTAATATGTTGATTGAGCAAGCTCTCACGCAATAGAGGGATGAAATGATGGAGAATTTTTCTCTATCCTTCAACGCGTGCTGATATAAATAGGTGCATCTTCATCAAGAGGAAACTTTGGAGGAACCTCTCCCTTCAAGGTACAAGTTAATTTTGATATTCTCATATTTGAAGGAAAGATAGATGTAGATACCTTTGAATATGTTAGAAGGTTATTTCTTTGTTCACAATTTTTCTGACAAGGAAAATATCACCTTTTCACTCCTCAAGTATCTCCCCCATGTCAAACATCGGTGGGAAACTTACTGGGAGAAAAATTCACAAGAGGAATCTGGAATATATGGGGCCGAGCCCACTTGGTATTTTTTTGTGGATGCAGTCAAGGAATAATACTACCCTATTGATAACTATGAATACTAGTACATGAGATGGACCACATTTGGGCAAGAGAAGAGCCAAACAATGTCTAAGTTGACAAATACTTTCCATATACCTTGCGCACCAAGATGGGTATCAAAGACTCCGAGTGAAATCTCGTTCTAAAATACCATGAGGCTTTGCATAGGTACATCCAAGATGAAATGGATTTCCTAAAAATATCATCATTAGGAGCTTCTTATCGATATGTTGTGAATATCAAGAAGAAATTTAGGCACCAGAACAAATGGGAGTTCGGGTCTCTAAATCCGCAACAACTAAAGCTTTGTAAATATGGCCCTAACCAATAGCATCCCAAAAACCAGTCCATGATTGAGGAAAAAAAGGGTAAAGAAAATAAGAAGAATGACACTAGGAAGTGGTGCGACTTCCACAAAACCCCCTAGCAGAACATTGATGAATGTCGCTTGAAACAGTCATTGGTGGACAAGGTCGAAGACAAGGAGCCCAACCCTGATTCATAATTTGATCCAGAAAATATTGAAAACAAACAAATCATTGACACATACCCCACTTCTATTGTCACGACCACAAAAATTCAACCAAAAGAACCACTAGATCCTGAAGAGGGGGAGCGCCTCTTCCATTGGCATATGTGGGTGAGGGGGACCCCATTTCATTTCATTGTTGATAATGATAACCAAAAGAACCTCATCGCAGTTGAGGCCATCAAACAGTTGGGGTTTTCAAAAACACAACACCCACAACCATAAAACATCGACTGGCTTCACAAGGGACGAGATCTTTGTTTCAGCCAGTAGTGATGCATGTCCTATGGAATCCATCACTTCAAGGATGAGGTAGTGTGTGATGTTTCCCCTCTTGATATATTTGATGTCGTCTTGGGCCAACCATATATGTGGAAATGTCATGTTTTTTATGAGTCTCGACCCTGTAGTGTCATTATTACTCTGGGGGGTCAGATCTATACGATGCCAGAGGTAGTTCCAACTATTGTTCCACCAAAACAGTGCCACAAGGTAATCTCTTATAATTCAAAATTCATCATCTTCACAGTCTGTTAAAAGGATGCACAAAAGGCCACTGCACCCACTGCAACCTCAACATCTTCTAGCCAACATAAGCAAATTTTAGATATTATTTATTCACCTACGATGGTGCATACACAATTCCCTGTCAAGCCCACACAAAACAGGTTGGTGGAATAGATTCAACCACACAAACAACAGGTTCGTGACAGTCTTCCACAAACCAAGTAGCGCAACATCTCCAACAAAGCACGGAACTCACAGATAGTCATATTCACAAAATGATTTCCCCTCTTCCTCGAGTACTCAACGCAATGGAGACCATTTCTTATTAAGGGGGGAGGATTGATCCAGGTCGATATTGGTGGCCACCCGCATGTTCCAACTTCCAACTAGCTCATTTGCACAGTTTTCAATTCAACACGTTTCTCTGTAATGGGGATATTTATTTGTAATTGTGGGTTCTGCACTTACGAGGTTGTCCTAAATAATTCATGTGGATATTGGTTTCCTCCCACCTATTCCAACTGGCTTATTTTGGAATCTTTCATGTCAGTACATATTTTTGTACTTCCAGGGTCGTTTTTTGTCTCTAAACAATGTTTCTTTCTCTTGCCACACTCAAAATATAGATGGAGTCAGAGTTTGATGACATACTGCGTAGTTCTTGAAAATATCTTTCCAATGGGCTATCACAGACCTAAAAGTGATATTGTATGCAAAAGTTACGACCTCAAGAAGTTAATGTACTAACTTACCCCAATGGGGCGCACATGACTTTTGGTGCTTCATCTCCTAGGGCTAGTTTTTTGGATGTCTAGGGTTTTGGAATTCATGTTTATCATAAAAATGCCTTCAAATCCTCATTGTAATCATCTTCTTGTGAATGAGTGTAGTCGTCACATCTCTTCTCAGATATGAAGCTTCCGCTATGCTAGCAAGTCATGCACTCTATATTTTTACAATCTCTATACATTTTTTTCATTAATAGAAATCATTGATTGTTGTATTTCTCTATTTCTAACAATTTTTATGTATATTTCATTGTAATATCTTTTCTTTCCTCTTGTTCCTAAAATAATCCGGATCATTCTAGTCACTACCTACCAATCCACGAACTTATGATCCCATAAACACCATTAAGTGGTTGTTGTAGAGAGGTCCTTGGGATGAACTGGGATAGAGGTGTGTTTTAAAAGGATGTCACTCACATGATGATTATTTTTTGCAACAACTGAAGAAGCATGTAGTTTTTTATTCTTTTCATTTGGCTACATAATGTAGCATGACTCTCCACCTTCAAGTGAAGGATATTTTGGAGATTTTGGAAGCGTTGTTAAATAATCACATAGCCCATGGGAGCCTTTGGATTCCATCGCATCGTGTTGAATTTATGGTCAAGATGGTGAGATTTCCATATTGCATTAAGTGAGATTTATTATATGTTTATTGTCCAATGTACCTCTACATTCCCTACCAAGCCTTTTTTTTATCTTATCTACCGAGTAGTGTTAGCAGTAATAGTCTCCATGTTCATGGTATCAAAATGCAAGAGAAACTATTGGAGGCCATTAGATACCAATATTTTTATCACCATTTATTTGCACATGTAACCTAAAAATCTAAGCTTTACCGATATGTACCATTGTAGTCCATGTATCCCTTGACAATACACACTTTCACACCATTTTCCCTTACATAGCTTAGGAAAAATATTTTCCTAAAGCTAATTTCACTCAACTGAAGTCACAATCCCCTTTTATAAGTTTTCCCCTCTTTCTTTTAGTTATATAAAAGGTAAAAACCAATAAGTGGATAATGATTTATTTGGTCAAATAATATGTTTTATTATTTTTACCATATCATGTATAACCACTATTCTTCCTATAAAATAAAGTGATCCATTCCATTTTCATATATATTTTCCTTTGAGAGTAGTCAAATGTTTCCAACATTTCCACTATCTTCTTCGATCCATTTCCCATTGTTACTTTTATCCAAGAGGAGGAACCTAGCTATTTTTCCACACATATTCGAAAGAAGAAGAACCCACCAACTGAGGTGCCACTAGGAGTGTCTTTTCTTCATCGGTCTCTTCACAAGTGTATTGTTATGTACTATGGTTATTGGGAATCATATCATATTCATTATTTAAATCTCTATTTGTTCAAGTATTTTTTATGTTGCATGCATTTTTATTGGTCAATAACATAGATTTGGAGACATTTTCTTAATAGAAAACTAGGGTTTCTTATTTTCTAACCCACTTTTGTCTGTATCTTTGACACAACCACAAAGTTTGTAGATCTTCTTACCCTTGCTAAATATTTTCAACAACATAATGGAAAATCCACTAGGGACCTGAGTTTTACTCATGATCCTTGTTTACGATTTTTATGTAGGATTTAGACCTTTTTATGCCACTTCTCAATGCATATTTCCATGTGTTTTTTGCACTAGTTATTTTTTGAATTTTCCCTTGCTTTCAATGGTTTTTTTTCTTGTTGTGTGTGTTTTTTAGGGTCCATGTTTTCCTTTAGTTTGTTATTTTATTGAGTTCGAAACAAAATCAACCAAACTGTAGGAACTGAAGAACAAACGTCCATGGGGTTTTTGATCACTTTTTCACAAGGATGTTTCTTAAGGTTTTGGCTCTGTTGATAGTTGGTTGTCATTGATGTCGACCCTTGAAGAATACCTAACGGTATGGTTTTGGTACCCAAATTTAAATGAGGAATATGGACATGACAGATAAATTAAATGAAGGAAAGACAATCATAGATGGATAGTACTCGTGACGTTTCCGATGATATGTGGAATGCCACGTAGTTCCTCACGGTTAGGGAGATATGGATTTGTGAAGTTGTATACCCCAAAGAAGTGGTCAAGAAACCCCTAGTTGGTTATACATCCTTAACGAAAGGGTAAAGTTGTTGTAACAAGAAAATCCTAGAGGCCCTAAATTAAGGACGGGAGTTACCTAGAAAAAGTATATAAGCACCTCAAGGAGTCATTCACAAGTACATTCACACACTCATTCATTGATTATCTATCTTATGAACTAGTAATATTTTGTGTTAGGGACCTAACCTCCCTAAACTCTCACGTAGGTAGAATAATATATTTTCCATGTAATAAAGACCAATATTAATAAGGTCTAGTGATAAGGAAGAATAAGTCAAATGTAAGAAGACCTAATAGAAGCTTCCTCTTCTAGAAGATATTCCTCTAGATTGTTCTTTTGGTAGATAGATTTAGTATAAATATGAGTGAAGGCTATGAGAAGTTTTGTCTTGAGATTATTGTAATAAAATGTTTCTTTCCTAGAGGTTTCCCCTCGAAGAGCCAACTAAACATTGTTTCCTATCAGTAAAGGTATTATTTTGGTTTTTTGGTTTCATCTATTCTGTTGTTTGATTGTTATTTTCTGTAATATTTATGTTTTCGGCTATTATAATAGATCTGGTACCTTACAAGTGGTATCAAAGCACTTTCCTTGGTAGAAAATTGTGGGTTATTTTTTTTCCAGGGTAGAGACATATTTCGATGTCTTAAAGCTACAAAGATCTATCATTCAATGCATATATCCACGGTTGAGAAAACATACATGCAAGAAATACAAGTGGTACTTAAGAGTACATTGTTGGCCACCCTTGTAAGCCCTGTTGGTACCTCTTTGAGTGGTAGCGCATCATAAAATACTTGTATACAGATCAACCTAGATATTTTGAAGCCCTTCATAGATTAGCCAACTTCGAGGCCCCTTTGGGCTTCTATTTTCTTATCACTTTACCCATAGTTAGGTTGTCCTTAAAACACCTACAAAATTTAATTTAGTTCTTTTCGGATGAATAAAATTAAGTTTTTTTTTCTTGAAAAAACAACATAGCCAATTTTATATAAAAAATCACAATCCTCTTTATTATTGCCACTTTAACTAGTTATCATGTGTAGTTCAGACTCCTAACAAAGATCAATGTTTCTTTAAAAGAAAGAACATAGAATAAATTTTAATTTCTATAAATTTTGAAAATCATAATAGGTCTAATAAAAATAAAAGCTTATATATAATTAAATATAGAAAAACATGTAAATAAAACAATCCAATAGGAAGACTTCACAGCTGAATGACGTTTAAAAAAAAATAAAAATAAAAATTGATTACATTTAAAAAAAAAAATTACCATACAAAATATATACAATAAATTAAAAAATAATTCAATTTTAATTTATTTCTTAAAAATGTAATTATTTAATTTATATTTTGATCCAGGTGGATATCGGTGGCCACCCACCTTTTCCAAATGGCTCAAAACAGTTTTCTGGCCATTTTGGCAATTT
>SNQJ01S0151708.1:0-23035 GCA_010110895.2 Picea sitchensis
AATGGCCTAAAGCTGACATAAATAAAATAACATTACTAATCTAAATTACAACTAATGGCCTAAAGCCGACATAAATAAAATAACATTACTAATCTAATATGCCCCAATTAAGTGGTAATGAGCCAATATTAGGGCTTAACAATACCATTGGGGTTTGGGGCCACATAATTCCTTTATAGAATCCCCTCCCAAGTTGTGATGGAGTATATAAACTTTTTATGGGTACTTTGAAGACTTTGAGGGCACTCTCCTTAGTGCTCATTTTCTTCCTCATATCTATATGATGTGTCATAGATCCACATTGTATTTATTGGTGGCTATGATTGTGTTCATGACGTAGATCCACATTGTATTGTCTCATGGCTATATTCCTATTGATGACATGGATCCATTGTGTATTCTTTCAAGGCCATGATCTATCATTTCACATCATGGATATGCAGTGTATTGTTTGGAAGCTATGCTCTTTAGAGTCTCAGTATGTCTACTTAGGAGATGATTTATTTATTCTCTCATACTTGGTGTTTGATTGCAGGACTTCTCTGGATTTTGAACCTCCTTTTCTCTCTCCTCACTCTGCCTCACATCGACACTATTTTATTGTAATTTTTTTTGGCCATCCATTCGTTTTTGACCTCACACATTATGGGGAATCTGTTATATCCTTAATTTTCACCATATAGACAAGAAGGGAATCCAGAAGACGATGTAATAAAAAAATCATATTTCACCTGATATTTGAACCATTTTTGGAAAGCATCATTGGACACATAGTGGACAACAAGCGATGATCATCGCAGGTCATCAATAATGCAACAAATGGGGATCATCATAGGTCATCAATAATGCAACAAGTGGTGATATGTAAAACTTATATATTCATAGAGTGACAAAGTGATATATGAGGGACGCGTTTTATATTCATGTCAAGGGCCTAATAACTCACATCATTCGAGTCTCTAGTGGTCCCTATAATATCTATAATCTCTCCCAAGCCTCCTCCAAAGAGCTATATAACAAAGGAAAGCCTTGGTCAAGGGGAGATAATTCAAGAGTAATGTTATGTTATCCATTTGTAGAGGATCTCTTCCTATATATCATAAACATAATTCAGTGATCCTATCCTGACCAAGAATTTTAAGGAATAAGAAAGGATCAAGGAGTCAAGGGAGGATGCATCTTCATCAAGGTATGACATTGTATGTGTTCTCTATGTTTTAATTAGTAGACAAATTGTTTTCCACCATATCATTTGTGTTCATTTCATGAATGTTTATATATAATTCATTCTATTATATATCTGATTAGAAGTAATTTAGATCTAGGATTCTAGTCCCAATTAGAGAGGTAGAGAGGAATTTATTGTATTTTGTGTCCAGGAAGCAGGTTGTGGAGCTTGAATCTTGAGTTTCAGGTCTGCAACAATCAGGATATACCAAGGACACCCTACAAAGATATGTATGTAATATGAACCAATCCTTAGGTTAATAATGAATCCATGTGTTTGAATATATATCTAGGGAAACCATAGAATTCTAAACCCCCTTCTATCTAGGATTACTAGGATAATCCTAGGGAGATCTTGTTGATCATTCATTGAGATCCCTGTGATATTTTGTCCCATAAAAAATGGTGATCTGAATTATTTTGGGGAATGATATGAAGGAATAAATATAACAAAGAAATACACATCGTTATGGAAAGGAACACAATAATACAGTAAATCTCAAATTCTATTACAGACTGTATGAAATACAAAATACTGTAACATGGAAAAGCACACAAGTTAGCTAGAATGGTGGTAGCTTATCTCTAAGAACAGATGTGTCGGCTATGCTCATTCAAAAGAAGATGATTAAAATGATGCTCCAAAGGAATTTCCAACACAAAACATAAATGATAAAACCCTAAAAATAAAAAACATAACCCTAGGAGATGAAGTGCCAAAAGTCATGCAAGCCCCGATGGGGTAAGCTAGTACATCAACTTCTCGGGGTCGTAACTTTTGCATACGATATTTTATTTAGGTGCACGATAGATCCTTGGAAATAAATATCCGAGGAATACACATTTTTCCATCACACTATGGTTAAAACCCCAAGTGTGACAGTAACGCGCCCAAAAATCATTGTTTAGGGCCTCAAAACGACCCCAGAAGTCTAGAACCCGAAAAACTGTAGAAAAAATGTCAAAATGGAAATTAGTATTTGATCCAGTGGAATAGGTGGGTGGCCACAGATATCCACCTGTATCATTTATCCATCCTTAGGAAGCAATGGTCTCCATTTCATCAAGTTCCTGCACCAGATGAGGAAACTTTTGTTGAATCTGACCCCTGGTGAGCCACTTGCCCTCATGAAGAAACTACCCTGCTTTGACGACCCAATGGAGTTTGATAGTGTGTTGGTGGGTGCAATTTTTATTGGTGTCAATGATATGATCCATTTTCTCTTGTTCAATGCAGGAAGTATCGAGTTATGTAGGGAGAAACTATTCGAATGCATCCCAATTTTCCAGGAGAGGTGGAAAATATGGTCGAAGCAGTTCCACATAAATACCGAGTGCAAGCCAAGGAAAGGAGGAATTCTTAATTCAAAATCATTCTCACCCACAATCTTGGTGATGGTGTAAAGCATGTATTGGAATGGGCACAACTTCCATTGGGGTCATGTGAGGCACTCTTTCTACAAATGCAACCAGACCTTATCTCCCACCTGACATTTTTGTAGTACGTGATGTTGATCATGGAATTACTTGTACTTGGCATTGGATTTTTGCACAATATCATGAACTTGATGTTGGATGTTCTCAACTAATTTGGCTTCCTGATCAGCCTCATTCTGGGCATGGGAGGCTTCTTCCTGTGCGACTGCAACAAGAAGAGATACATTAATGGGGATAAATGGTTGGAAACCCAAACACACCAGAAAAGGGTTGTGGAAAATAGAGTTGTGGAGGGATCTGTTGTAGCTATGTTGAACATAAGGAAGGATTTCATCCCATGTGCATGGATGTTTTTAATTATACATCATAAATATATGAGCAATCATCTCATTGAGTACCTTTTTTTTTCCATCAATCCATGGGTGGAAGGTAGTCGATTTAGTCATCTTGATGTTGATTATCGACCATAGGATAGACCAAAAAGTGATCAGGATAATAGCTTGTGGGAGCCCAAAATGAACCCAAACAAGTGTGAATAAGAGATTGGTGGTGGCCTTGGCTGTGATGATCTTCTTCTAGGGTGCCAAAATTGTCATCTCAGAGAATCGATCAACGACCATGAATACACAGTCATTCCCATGCTTGGTTGAAGGAAGAACGAACATGGATTCCATGGATATGGACTCCCAAGGCCTATTCGGAGTAGGAAAATGGGTGTATATCCAATGTTTCTTTATGGAGGGATTGGAAATGGCACAGGAAGTGTAGGATATGATGTACTTGTAAACATCTTGTCAAAGCTTCAGCCAATAAAAACAATTTTGCAGTACTTCCACTACCTTTTCTACACCAAACTGTACCACTTCTTGGTTGTAATGAGCTTCTAAGATTAGCTTGGCACGCTTTCTTGAAGGAACACATAAATTGCTTAGAAATAATAACAATCTATCCTAGAGATGAAGGAACTATGTTTCCTGTTCTTAATTTATGATAGGCAGTAGAAAATTCAGAGCCATTATTTTATAATTGTGGCCATCCAGATGTATCATGTCCATAGGAGTTAAGAACTGTGGTTAACATGCCACTAGAGGATGACTGAGGCAATCTATGACATGGTTTGTGCTACCCTTCTTGTACTTGATACTAAAGTGGAATTGTTGTAGGCACATGGAACACTTTTTATGGAGGTCATTTTGTAAATTTCCTTGTGTCTTCATGAATTGCAGAGGCCTGTGATCAGTGTGGATGATTGTTTCCTTCCCCATAATGTAATGCTTCCACTTTCAACATGCTTGCAAAATGTAGTACAACTCTTTTTTGTAGGTGGGGTATCTGCGAACAACATCAGATAGAGTTTCACCGTGATAACTACTAGATTCCCTTGTTGAGTGAGGACTACATCGATAGTACAATTTGAAACATCTTTCTCAATCCAAAATGGTTGTTGCGGGTTTGGCAGAATGAGGATTCGTGTTGAGTAGAGGTGTAATTTTAAATACTCAAATTCTTTTTGTTGGGGCTTGGACCACACAAACATGGCCTTCGCACCACCCTTGGTAACCTGGCTTAGTGCCCAAGAGATATGAGAAAATCCCAACACAAATCATCAATAAAAGTTGGTGAGGTAGAAGAAGCATCTAAGCTCATTCATTGTCTTTGAGCCAACCAATTTTAGATGACTTGGATCTTCATTGGATCCACATGTACACACTTCTAATACATGATGTATCTCAAATATTGGATTCACTACATGCTGAAGGAACACTTATCCAAATTGGAATATAACTTGTGCTGTCATAGGTTACCTAATACCTACTGAATATGCTCCAAATGTTCTTCCCAATTTTTGTTGAAGATGAGGATGTCATCCAAATATACAACCACAAAGGAGTTTGTGAATGGCCATAATATATCATCCATAATCCATATGAATTTTGTTGGGGAATTAGTCAAGCCAAAAGGAATGACCAGCCACTCAAAGAGGCCTTCTTTAGACTTGAAGGTTGTCTTCCACACATCAGTTTTCTCAATCGACATTTGGTGGTATCTTGGCTTCAAATCAATCTTGACAACAAACTTTGCTCCCTTGAGTTGAAACTTGATCAAGAAGATCATCAATCCAGGGAATTGGGTACCAACTTTTTACTGTGATCTTGTTCAAGGATTTTTAATCAATACAAAATAAACATGTCCCATCCTTCTTCTATACTAGAACAATTTGGCTCCTGCAGGGTGAGGATATTGGTCTGATGTGGCTCTTCCAAATTGGCTCTTGGCTCTATTGTTTTATTTCTTCATTCTCCATAAAAGAACGTCTGTATGCATGGCCATTAGGAAGAGGAGCATTGGGTGTTAGATCAATGGAGTGATTTAGCTGATAGTGCACATGCACCCTAGTAGGCGAGGAAAATATGTCTTTGTACTCCTCTACTATTTTGTCCACTTGTTCCTGGTGGGCAGAGAGAACTTGTGCAGAGGTTTTGGCGGTTGCAGTGAAATTTTTTTCACCTGTTGATTGAACCATACAGAGGAAAAATCTCCTTGTATAAGAGACCACCTTTTTTCACTACTTTGTGGAGATCAAAGAGACTGCAATGATTGGGACTACATTCGATACCCTGTAGAGTTGATCTCCCAAAGAAATAATGACACTACGAGGCCTAGATTCATAAACAACATGACACTTCCACATATATGTTTTTCCTACAAAAACATCATAAACTTCAGTGGGGGAAACTTCACACAATACCTCTCCTTTGAAGGGTTTGATGTCGTAGTGCAGGAAACATTGTTGGCTAATGCAAATGTCTCATCCCTAGTTGAGCCAACCGATGGTGTATGGTTGAGGATGCGACATTGTTGTCAATTTCAACCTCTTGAAAACCTATATAGAGATCAATTTTTTTTTTCTACCACTGTCAACAATGAAATGGAGCAGGGTTCCCTTCACC
Source organism: Picea sitchensis (assembly GCA_010110895.2). Classification (NCBI taxonomy): domain Eukaryota; kingdom Viridiplantae; phylum Streptophyta; class Pinopsida; order Pinales; family Pinaceae; genus Picea; species Picea sitchensis. The sequence goes on from SNQJ01S0151708.1 coordinate 5,616, forward strand.
CACATCTTTGACTAGAAAAGGTGCTCCCCTTCTTTAGGCTCCTCCAGTTCCTCTGGCTGGAATTTTGTGGTAACGACATGGACACTGGTTTTTGCATTAATGATTTGTCATCCCTTTTCTAGTTATGAATGAGAGTCTGAGTCATCCCATAACCATGTGGCTTTTGTCTCAGCCAACAAAAATTGTTTGGAGCAACATTCATCAGTATTGTGCCAATGGATTTTGTGTAATTCACACAATTTTCTAGTGTCCTTCTTTGACTTTCCATTACCCTTCCTTGCTTGTGGCTTGGGATAGTTATCCTATGGTTGGACATCCTTGCTTTGTCCTTTGGCTTGGGGGTTAGGGTGACCCTTACCATAATTTTTTTGTTGCGTATTTGTAGACCTGGACTCCCGCTTGTTCTATTGCTTGAACTTCTGCTTGATTTTGAGAACATATGAGTAAGAGGCTCCCAACAATGAGATGTACAGAAACTCATTGTTGGTTTGGATGTACCTGTGCATATCCCCATGGTATTTTAGGACCATATATCACTTGGAGTCTTTGAAACCCATATTGGTGAACAAGGTATGTAAATTATTGGTCATATATATCACTCTTTGGCCCCTCTCTTGGAACAATGTGGTCTATATCATGTACTGGTCATCATAACTTCAAATAGGGTAATAATTTACCTTGAGGGAATCAATAAAATATACCCAAGGGGGTCCTTTTCCAAAAACTACAGACTCATCCTCAACATGTTTCTCACAGTAAGTCTCCCACCAATATCTGACATGGGGAAGGTCCTTAAGGAGTGCAAAGGTGATATTTTCACAGTTCAAAAAATTTTGGATAGAGAAATAACCCTCTAGTAGATTTAACCATTTTTCCAAAGCATAGGAATCTATATGGCCTTCAAATAAAGGAATATCAAAGTTAAATTTTATCTTGAAGGGTGTCACTTTCCTCCATTGTTTTTGGCAGTTGTCTAAGGATCTGGGTGAAATTATACATCATCTCGTTCCTCTGTGGTGCGAGGGATTCCTCAAGCAATAGTCTAAGAGGATCTCATGTCCCATCATCCCTCTTTTATTTCACCATGGAAGGTTTCTTGGGCATTAGAGAGTTCTTTTCCTAATCCAGATTTATGAGAAAAACAAAATGAATAATAGATTGAATACCATAACACAAAGATACAGATAACAATAACATATATCTAGTGAACAATAACTTTTATTGAATAAATAAAATAGGTTGAAACTATAAAACTACAGAACTGAAACAACTTGCTCGAATGGTGGTAGCTATCTCTGAGAAGAGATGTGGCTGCTATGGAATGGTGGTAGCTATCTCTAAGAAGAGATGTGGCTACTATATAATGGTGGTAGTTATCTCTGAGAAGAGATGTGGATGATGTGCACATCCGTCTAAGCAGAATGATAACAATGAGGCTCTAGAGGCCTTTTTACGATTACTCATGAATAACAAAACCCTAGACATCCAAAAAACCTAACCCTAGGATATGAAATGCCAAACTTTATGTGGGCCCCGATGGGTAAGTTGGTACCTCAACTTCCTAGGGTCGTAACTTTTTCATACGACCTTCGTTTTAGGCGCGTGATATCCCGTTTGAAAGGTCTTTTCGATATCTACACATTATGCCATAAAAATTTGAATATGTCTACAATTTGATTGTAGCAAGCCAAAAAGACATTTTTTAGGGCCCTAAAACAACCCTGGAAGTACAAAAACATGTACTAACATGAAAAATTCCAAAATAATATAGTTGGATTAGGTGGGCAGCACCAATATCCATCTGGAAGTTGTGAAGGGATTCATACAGCCCCAGAAGTGTGAACCCACAATTACAAAGAAGTGCAAAAGAACATTTTGACCTAAAAATTGTCAAGACAAGCCAGTTGGAATAGGTGGGTGGCCACCAATATCCACTTGGATCAATGCTCCCCACTTAGGAAGCAATGGTCTCCATTGTGTTGAGTTCCCCCATCAGGTGAGGAAACTTCTGCTGAATTTTGCCTCAGGTGGGCCACTTTCCTTGGTGTAGGGGATTCCCTTCATTGACAACCTGATAAAGCTGGATCCTCTACTGGTGAGTTCCCTTGACTTGTGTTTCCACTATCTTATCAGTGGATGCATGTTCTATGCATTCAAGGTTGAGCTATGTTGGTGTCAACTATTTTGCGATCTCTGAGGTGTCCAATAATGGTGGAAAATATGATCGAAGGAGGTCCACATTGAACATTGGGTGCAATCCAAGGAAGGGTGGAGTGTTGAGCTCAAAATACTTGCTACCCACATCCTTGGTGATAGTGTAAGGCTCATAGCGAAGATGGAATATATTTCGATGGGGCCTAGTAAGGAGCTCTTTCTACAAATGTAACTAGACCTTGTCTCCCACCTGAAACCGGTTCGATACCCAATGTTGATCATGGCACTGCTTGTACTTAGCATTGGATTTCTGCAAAATCTCATGGACCTATTGGCGGATGTGTTGAATCTACTCAATAAATATGGTGGCTTTTTCGGCTTCAAACTAAACATGGGAAGATTCTTCCTAGGTGGTTTCAGGAGGTTGTGCAACATCAATGGGACCCAAGGGTTGGAATACCAGCCCCACCTGAAACGAGCTATGGTTGATGGAGCTATGGAGAGACTTGTTGTAGTTTTTTTTAACATAGGGAAGACTCTCATCCCATGTACACAGATTCTTAGAGTTGTACATGCGCAGGATGTGCACAATCATCCAATTGACGACCTCTTTTTGGCCATCGGTTTGGGGGTGGAAAGCAATGGATTTAGTGAGTTTGGTTTCCAATAGTGACCAAAGAATCATCCAAAATGTGTTGAGGAACATGTTTTCCCGATATGAGGTGATGGTCTGCGGTATCCCAAAATGGACCCACACCCATTCGAAGAAGAGCTTGGAAGTACCTATCATTGTGATGCTCTTCTTGCTGGCTATGATAATGGCCATCTTCGAAAATCGATAAACCACAAAAAATACACAATCATTTTCATGCTTGGTGGATGGAAGGATAGACATGTAATCCATTGATATGGATTCCCAAGTAATCTCGGGAGTAGGAAGAGGGGTGTGCAAGCCTTGCTTCTTGATGTCTAGCTTGGAAATGGCACTTGCAGTGGAAGATTTGATATACTTGATGATGTCTTGTTGAATTTTTGGCCAATAAACATGTTTAGGTAGAATGGCCACAGTTTTCTCCATGCCAAAATTTCATGCCATTCGACTGTAGTGAGCCTCCCAAATCAGCTTTGCACACTCACTTGTGGGAACACAGAGGTGGCCTAGATGGAATATCAATCCATCCTAGATGTGGAAATCGGTGGCATTCACTCTTGTACCCAAGAGCGGAGAGGTGATGGTGAAGTTGGGGTCACGTTGATAAAGTTGGGGCCACTCATATGCCTCATTCCCATAGGAATGGAGCACTGTGGTGAGGGAAGCAATGGGAGGGTGACTAAGGAAATCAACGATAGGATTTGTGTTCCTTGATTTATACTTGATGTTGAGATGGAATTGTTGTAGGTATGTGTACCACTTTTGAGGGTGGTTGTTTTGCAACTTCCCCTGTGTCTGTATGAACTGCAAAGGATTTTGATCAGTGTGGATGATTGTTTCCTTTCCCAGAATGTAATGTTTCCATTGACGACAAACTTTCACAATGGAATACATTTCTTTGTCATAGGTAGGGTATTTTTGGATAGTATCTAAAAGTGTCTCACTATGGTATGCTAATGGATGGTTGTGCTGAGTGAGAATTATGCCTACAACATAGTCAGAGGCATCAATATCAATCTCAAATGGTTGTTGCAGATCATGTAAGGAGAGTATTGGAGCTAAGAACACATGATTTTTAAAATCATCAAATCCTTTTTGTTGTTCCTGCCCCCATGCAAACTTTTCCTTGCCACTACCCTTGGTTACTTGGCTGAGGGCCTAGCAATATGGGAGAATCCCAATACGAACCTTTGGTATAAGTTGGCAAGTCCCAATAAGCTTTGAAGCTTGGTTAGTGTGGTCGGGATTGGCCAGTCATGAATGACTTGGATCTTAGCTGGATCCACATGTACCCCATTCTCATCAACAATGTAGCCCAAGTATTAGACCTTGTTCATGCCAAAGGAGAGTTTTTCCAAGTTGGCATATATTTTTTGCTGTTGTAGAGTGCCCAAAACCTGTTGAATATGCTACATGTGCTCCTCCCAAGTCCTATTGAATATGAGGATCTCATCCTGATATACCACCACAAAAGAGTTGGTGAAGGGTCTCGATACATCATCCATCAATTTCATGAAATTTGTTGGTGCATTTGTTAACCCAAAGGGCATGACCAACCATTTGAAGATACATTCTTTAGATTTGAAATTTGTATTCCATACATAAGTTGGTTTCATGGGAACTTGGTGGTAGCCAGACCTTAGGTCAATCTTACTGAAGAAATCCCCCCCCTTGAGTTGGTCTGGAAGGTCATCAATTCAGGGAATGGGGTATCGGTTCCTAAATGTGATTTTGTTTAATGCTCTATAATCAATCTAGAGCCATCAGGTCCCATCTTCCTTCTGCACTAGCACAATCAAGCTTCCACAATGGGAGGATCTGGGTCGGATGTGCCCCTTTTGAAGAAGCTCTTGGATCTAGCATTTTATTTCATCATTTTCCATCAGCGAATGATGAGAGACTGGTCCATTAGGCAAGAATGCATTGGGGGTTAGATCAATTGGATGCTTGACTTGGCATTGCATCGGTACCCTGGTGGGTGAGGAGAATATGTCTTTGTACTCTTCCACAATCCCATCCACTTGCTTATGTTGCAAAGAGAGGATTTGTGTAGAGGTCAAGGATTTCGCAGAAACCTTCTTCTAACTTCGAGCACGGATCACAAAGAAGAAACAATTCCTGGTATGTGAAATAACCTTACTTCATTGCTTAGCAGATATTAAAGAAATAGTGGTATGCGATCCTACCTATGGTATCCTGTACAATTGTCTACCCAAAGTAATAATAACACTACAAGGTCTAGACTCATACACAACATGTCTCTTCCACAAATAGCATGCCACATACCTTGTATTTGAAGGGCTTGATGCTATAGGGAATACGACATTGTTGGCTGACACAAAGATCTCATCCTTGGCGAAGCTAACTGATGGTGTAGGGTTGTGGGTGCTGTGTTATCGACAGTTACAACTGCTTGATGACCTCTACTAAAATCAAGTTATTTTGAATGTTTCTATCAACAATGAAATGCAACAGAGTCCCCTTTACCCACATATGTGACTGAAAGAACCGTTCCCCTTCCCTTGGTTCTTCTAGTTCACTTGACTGAACTTTGGTGGTAGTAACAGTGGAACTGGGTTCGGCATCGATGATTCGCTTCCCACTTTATGGATTTTATTCAGAGTCATAATCTACCTCTGACTTAGAATCTTTTAGCTCGGTCACCAGTGACTACTTGGAGAAACATTCTTCGGTCTTGTGCCAAGGGATTTTATGGTATTCACACCACTTTCTCGTGTCCTTCTTTGACTTCTCATTACCCTTCTTGGGTTGTGTCTTGGACTGGTTTTCCGGAGAGTGGCCATATTTTCTCTGTCCCTTGTTTGGTGGGTTGGGACCACCTTTTTCCTGCTTCGGCTATGAGGAATTTGCATATCCAAACTCTTGCCTCTTCTACTTAAATTTTTTCTCTATCTTGACAACTTATCTATAAGTCATACATGATGATGCGATGTCTAGAAAATAAATTTTTGTTTGAATGTATCTATGTAGAGAACTGCGGTATTTGAGCACCAGATTTTGTTCAGAGTCTTTGATACCCAATTTGGTGCGCAAAGTATGTAAAATATTGGTGAGATATGGTACTTTTTGGTCCTTTTCTTGACATAGCATGGTCCATCTTGTGTACTGGTCCTTGTAGATTCCAACAATGTAGTATTTTTCTTTAATGGCATCCCTGAAGGAATCCCAAGTGGGGGTGACCACAAATATTTCATATTCCTCTCTAGCCCTTTGCTTAGAGTATGTATCCCACCAGTCCTTAACATGGGGGATGGCCTTGAGGATTGCAAAAGTAATATTTTCCCTATCGAAAAAATTGTGGACCGAAAAATACCCTTCGAGCAGATTCAACCATGTATCTACAACATTCACATCTATCAGTCCTTTAAATAATGGAATATCAAAATTTACTTGTACCTTGAAACAGGTTGCATGGCTTCTTGATGAAGATGCATCTCATGTGGGTATTCACTGAAGGATCTGTGCAAAGTTCTCCACCAACTCATTCCTTTGTCATGCAAGGGATTCCTTGAGCAACATTTTAAAAGGATCTCCTACTCCATCATCTTTCTTCTCATCCCCCATGAGTTGTGGTCGATTTCGGCACAACCGATCTTGCAAATGCTCGATTGGTTCGAGTACCAGATTCTTGTACCCAGATCTTGTCAGGGACATGCACAAAGAAAAACCAATGAAGAGAAGACCACTATGATACCATTGATATGGATTTCTGAATGGAAAGAAATGAATAGAATATTAAATACCATAACACAGAGATACAAATAAAAACAACACATATGCAATTAACAATAACTTCTATTTAATAAATAAAATAGGTTGAAACTGTAAAACTGTAGAACTGAAACAACTTGCTCGAATGGTGGTAGATATCTCTCAGAAGATATGTGGTTTCTACGTGCATATGTCTGAGAAGAATGATTACAATGAGGCTCCAGAGATATTTTTAACATTACTCATGAATGGAAAAACCATAGACATCCAAAAACCTAACCCTAGGAAATGAAACACCAAAATTTATGTGGGTCTCGATGGGTAAGTTGGTACCTCAACTTCTCGAGGTCGTAACTTTTTCATACGACCTCTGTTTTAGGTACATGATAGCCCGTTGGAAAGGTGTTTTATAGAACTACACATTATGTTTTCAAACTTTGAATCTGTCTACAGTTTGACTGTGGAAATCCAAAAAAGCATTCTTTAGGGCCCCAAAACGGCCCTGTAAGTACAAAATGATGTACTGACATGAAAACTTCCAAAATAAGCCAGCTGGATTAGGTGGGTGGCCAACAATATCCACTTGGAAGTTGTGTATGGATTTAGACAACCCCATAAGTGTGGAACTCACAATTACAAAGAAGTACAGAAGAATGTGTTGAACTAAAAATTGTGAAGAGGAGCTAGCTGGAATAGGTGGGTGGTCACCAATATCCACTTGGATAATTTCCTCAAGAGAAACAAGCTTGATACCAAACTATCTTTACCTTGACCTCATTGAGGGCATGCACTAAGAATGACAAGGAGAAGACCGCTCTGATACGACTGATCCAAATTATTTTGGGGAACAATATGACAGTAGAAATAAAAAAGAGATATAACAAAGAAATACACAGAGATATGGCAAGCAAAGTAGTAATATAGTAAATCTCATATTCTATTATTGATTGTCTGAAATAAAAAATACTATAAAATGAAAAAACACAAAAGCTAGCTAGAATGGTGGTAGCTTATCTACGAGAAGAGATGTGTCAGCTACACTCATTCACAAGAAGTTGATTACAATGAGGCTCCAAAGGAATTTTTGACATAAATAATAAATGAGAAAACACTAAACATCAAAAACCTAACCCTAGGAGATGAAGCACCAAAATTCATGTGGGCCCTGATGGGATAAGTTGGTACATCAACTTCTCGGGGTTGTAACTTTTGCATACGATCTTCGTTTTAGGTGAACGATAGATAATTGGAAAGAAATATATGAGGACTACACATGCTTTTGTCACACTTTGGATAAATTCTATATTTTGACACTATTGCACCCAAAACATTATGTTTAGGGCCTCAAAATGGCCCCAGAATTTTAGGACCCGAAAAACTGTAGAAACTTTGTCAATATGGAAACTGATCTTTAATCCAGTGGAATATATGGGTGGCCACATATATCCACCTATATCATTCCTCCTCCCTTATGAATCATTGGTCTCCATTTCATCAAGTTCCTGCATCAAAAGAGGAAACTTCTATTGAATCTGACCCCTGGTAAGTCATTTCCATCATGAAGAAACTGCCCTGCTTTGATGACCTGATGGATTTTCATAGTCTGCTAGCATGTGTCCTTTGTATTGGTGTCCATGACATGATACACTATTTCCTATTCGATGCAGGAAGGATTGAGTTATATAGGGGCCAACTGTTCAGTTGCATCTGAAGTGTCTAGGAGAGGTGGAAAATGTGGTTGAAGCCGTTACACATTAAATATTGGGTGCAAGCCAAGGAAAGGAGGAATACTTAATACAAAATAATTCTCACCCAAATCCTTGGTGATGGTGTAAGGCCCATATAATAGTGGGCAGAAATTCTTGTGGGGTCTTGTGAGGAACTCTTTCTGCAAATGAAACTAGACCTTATCTCCCACCTCAAAATTTGTGTTGTACCCAATGTTGATCATGGCGCTTCTTGTACTTGGGATTGGATTTATGCACAATATCATGAACTTGTTGTTGGATGTCTTGGATGTCTTGGTTGTGCTCAATCAATTTTTGTTAAGTACCTATACCAGATCTGCAAATATACTTCAATAATACCAAGCATAAACCATAAACCATTCACCATAACATGAACACAAGAAATAGGATCCTCTCCTGTTCACTTGCCTCTTCGAAGGGGCATCCTCCTATTGAGCTACCGCTCCAAATACAATATTTATTTTCATGTCTCATTACATTTCTTGAACCCCATTTATATAGTGCTACCATCACCTAAGAACATTCTAGAGGAGGAATCTTCTAGAAGTAGAACCTTCTAAGAAGTCCTCTTACATTTATTATATCTAACTACCATAGTGGGCCTTATTTAATAATATAGTGGACCTAGTCCACCTTACATTGACCCCCACTACCTCTCTAGCTACCTTACAATTTGGCCACATGATTATCCTCAGTATGGGCATGGGAGGACTCTTATTGTGTGAATTCAATGGGAAGAGATACATCAATGGGGGTCAATGGTTAGAACCCGAAACACACTTGAAAAGGGATGTGGCTAGTAGAGTTGTGGAGGGATCTTTTGTAGCTATGTTGAACATAAGGAAGGATTCCATCCCATGTGTGTGGATGTTTATAATTATACATCCTTGGGATATGAACAATCATCCTATTGACTACCTTTTTTTTCCATCAGTTTGTGGGTGGAAGGTAGTCGATTTAGTCAGCTTGGTGTCCATCATCGACCATAGGCTGGACCAAAACGCACTTAGGAACTGATTGTCTGGATCGAAGATAATAGTTTGTGGGAGTCGAAATTGAACCCAAAAATGTGTGAAGAAGAGCTTGGCGGTGGCCTTGACTTTGATTATCTTCATGCATTGATTGACTTAGAGAATTGATTGACAACCACGAAGACACAGTCATTCCCATGCTTGGTTGAAGGTAGACTAGACATGTAGTCCATGGATATGGACTTCCAAGGCCTATCCAGAGTAGGAAGATGGGTGTATAGCCTTTGTATCTTGATGACGGGCTTCGAAATGGTGCAGGAAGTGCAAGATATGATGTACTTGTGAACATATTGTCGAATCTTTAGCCAATAAAAATTATTTCCCAATACTTCCATTGTATTTTCTACACCAAAATGTCTCATTACCCGACTGCAATGATATTCCAAGATCATCTTGTAATTCTCACTTGAAGGAACACAGAGATGGATCAGATGATATAAAAAAAAATCCTGGAGATGAAATTCATGAATTTTTTTTCTTGCACTCAATGTATGATAGGCAATAGAAAATTCAGAGTCATTATTGTATAATTTTGGCCATCTGAATGTCTCATGTCCATAGGAGTTAAGAACTATGGTTAGCACTACCACTGGGGGATGACTGATGTAATATGAAATGTTTTTGGTGATATACTTCTTCTACTTGATACTCAAGTGGAATTTTTGTAGGTACGTGGACCACTAAGGTAATCTACGACATGGTTGGTGTTGCAGATCTTGATCATTATCTTTGGGGTTAGCCAATCACAGATGACTTGGATCTTGGCTGGATCCACATGTACACCCTAATGATCCATGATATATCCCAAATATTGTATTCGATGCATGTTGAAGGAACACTTATCCAAATTGGCATATAACATGTGTTGTTGCAGGGTGCCCAATATTTGTTGAATATGATCCAAATGGTGCTCCCAAGTTTTGTTGAAGATGAGGATGTCATCCAAATATACAACCAAAAAGGAGTTTGTGAATGGTCATAACATATCATCCATCATTCGCATGAATGTGGCCAAGGCATTAGTCAATATGAAAGGCATGACCAACCACTCAAAGATGCTTTGTTTATACTTGAAGGTTATCTTCCAAACATCAACTTGCTCAATCGACACCTAGAGGTATCCTAACTTCAAATCAATCTTGTTGAAAAACTTGGCTCCCTTGAAATGAATAAGAAGATCGTAAATACAGGGAATTGGGTACCCTTTTTTTACTATGATATTGTTAAGGGCTCTTTAATTGATACAAAGTCTCCATATCCCATCCTTCTTTTGTATTAGAACAATTGGGCTCCCGAAAGGTGAGGAACTTGGTCTGATGTGGCCCTTTAGAATTAGCTCTTGGATCTGGCATTTGATTTTTTCATTCTCCATAATATAACACCTATATACAAGGTCATTAGGAATAGGAGCATTAGGTTTCATATCAATATATTTCTTTACCTGACAGTGCACATGAACCCCAATAGGTGAGGAAAATATGTCTTTGTACTCTACTTTTTCATCCTCTTGTTGTTGCTAGGCAGAGAGACCCCATGCAAAGGTTTTGTCTTTTGTAGTGACCTTATTTTCACCTTACGATTGAACCATACAGAGGAAAAATATCCTGGTCTAAGATAACACCTTTCTACACTTCTTCGGGGAGATCAAACAGATTGCAGTATTTGGGACTGCCTCTGATACCCTGTAGAGTTGATTTCCCAAAGTAATAATGACACTACGAAGCCTAGATTAATAAACATCATGAAACTTCCAAATATATGGTTGTAATATCAAAACATCAAAAAATTCAAAAGGGTAAACATCACACAATACCTTGTCTTTGAAGGGTTTGATCCCATAGTGCATGTGACATTGTTGGTTGACGTAGATGTCACATCCTTGGCTGAGCCAACCGATGGTGTATAGCTAAGGATGCGGCATCATTGTCACGTTCAACCTATTGACAACCTATGTTGATATCAAGTTATTTTGGATACCATGGTCAAAAATGAAATGGAGTGGGGTTCCAATCACCCACATCTATGAGTGGAAAATGCACTCCCCTTATTCAGGATCCTCCGATTCCTCTGAATGGAATTTTGTTGTAGCGACAATGACACTAGTTTCTACATCAATGATTTGTCTTCCCTTTTCTGGTTCTAAATAAGAGTTTGAGTCATCCTATGAACTTGGGGATTTTGTCTCAACCAACAAATATTTCTTGGAGTGACATTCATTAGTATTGTGCCAAGGGATTTTGTGGAACTCACACTATTTTCCAGTTTCCTTCTTCGACTTCCCATTACCCTTGTTTTCTAGTGGCCTGGGTTGGTTATCCTAGGGTTGGAAATCCTTTATATTTACTTTCTATTGGGGGTTAGGTCCACCCTTACCATAGTTTTTATTTTGTGCATTTTCAAACCCGAACTCCCACTTATTCTGTTGCTTGAACTTCTACTTAATTTTGACAGCATATCGGTAAGCATCTCCCAATGATGAGATTTCCAGAAAATCCATTTCTATTTGGATGTACCTATGCACATCCCCACGGTATTTTAGGACCAGATGCCACTTAGATTCTTTGATACCCATATTGGTGTGAAAATTATGGAAATTATTGGTGAACTTTGACACTGTTTGGTCCCTCTCTTGGTGCAATGTGGTCCATCTTGTGCACTAGTCATCATAACTTCCAACAGGGTAATATTGTTCCTTGAGGGCATAAAACAACACCACCCAAGTGGGTCCTCGCCCAAAAAATACAGACTCATCCTTGCCATTTTTCTCACAGTAATTATACCACCAATATCTGACATGTGGAAGGGCCTGAAGGGGTGCAAAGGGAAAGGTGATTGTTTCATTGTTGGAAAAATTGTGAACAAAGAAATAACCCTCTAGAAAATTAAACCTTTTTTTCCAAAGAATCGACGTCTATTTGGCCTTTAAATAAAGGAATGTCAAATTTAACTTGTACCTTTAAGGGAGTCACACCTCCGAAGTGACTGTTGATTGAAGGTTCCTCTATTGTTGTTAACAATCGTTGAAGGATATGGGAAAAATTGTCCACCATATCATTCCTCTATCACGTGAGGGAATCCTTGAGTAATATTTTGAAAGAATATCATGTCCCATCATCCCTCTTTTCTTCCACCATGGAAGGTTTCTTGGGCATGCAAGAGAGGTTTTCCTCAAGAGAAATAAGCTTGAGACCCAACCCCAAACACACTTGAAAAGGGTTGTGACCAATAGAACCTTGGAGGGATGTGTTGTAGCTATGTTGAACATAAGGAAGGATTTCATCCCATGTGCATGGAATTTTGGAATTATACATCCTCAAGATATGAACAATCATCATGTTGACTACCTTTGTTTATCCATCAGTCTGTGGGTGGCCAATAGCCAATTTGGTCAGCACGATGTCCATCATAGACCATAGGTTGGACTAAAATGTTCTCAGGAACCGACTATCTCAGTCGAATATAATAGTTTGTGGGAACCCAAAATGAACCCAAACATGTGTGAAGAAGATCTTGGTGGTGGCCTCGATTGTGATGCTCTTTTTTCAAGGTGACAAAATTGACATCTTAGAGAATCGATCGAAGACCACAAAGACATAGTCATCTCATGATTGGTTGAAGATGGACCAGACATGGAGTCCATGGATATGGACTCCCAAGGCCTATACAGAATAGGAAGAGGGGTGTATATCCCCTGTTTCTTGATGGCAGTCTTGGTAATGGCACAAACAGTGCAGGATTTGATGTACTTGCGAACATCTTGTCGAAGCTTCAACCAATAAAAATGATTTTGTAGTATTGCCACTGTCTTTTCTACACCAAAATGTCATGTTTCCCGGTTGTAATGTGATTCCCATATCATCTTGGCACGCTCGTTGGAAGGAACACAAAGATGGCTTAGATGACAGAACAATCCATCCTGGAGATGAAATTTGGGAATTGTTTTTCCTGAGCTCGATGTCTGATAGGAAGTAGAAAATTCAGAGTCATTATTGTATAATTGTGGCCATCTGGATGTCTCATGTCCACAAGAATTAAGAAATTTGGTTAGCACTGCCACCAGGGGACAACTGAAGCAATATATGACATGGTTGGTTCTACCCTTCTTATACTTGGTATTCAAGTGGAATTGCTATAGGTACGTGGAATGTCACACACTCGACCCCTAAGTACCTTTTTAAGGGATGGGGTATAGATTTTTCTCTTACCTTCAATGAATATGGTATTGAGAACTAATCCCTTTATCTTGATGGACAGTCTCGATGCATGCCAGACCTCCTAAACTTCAGTTAGGATCCATTCAACACCTAAGGTTCAAAAGGACTCACTCAACTCATCAACCCATCGAAGATTAACGTGTGCCATCACAATGATGTTCTTAGTCAACATCAATTCACCATGTCACCGCAGGGCACTTAGGTTTGCATGACTAGAGGATGACAACAATCCTTCTCATATAGTCCAATTAAAATACTTAATAAATATTTCGTAGAATACCATTCTTTGGTAATTAATTACTTAAACCTCATAAAGGGTAACTATTCTCCACAAACTAATTATCCAGTAATTAATTTTTTCTTAGTCTAAATACTCATGGTTCAATAATTACCAAGGTTTTACTTTCTCTTTCCCCCCTAGAAGTAGTTTAGCACTAACGTAATAAATTACTCATATGACAACTATGAGTAATTATATTATAGCACAATGAGGTTAATTTTCTCCCTAATATACTTAAGTTGATTAACCTCAATTAAGGTATATAATTCAATTCTCCCTGCACGTAACTCCATGTTGAATTTTCATGTAATTTAACATATATAATATATGCATATTTATTTATTTACTGGGAAAATGATTAACTATATTCAATCTGATATTTATTATTACAAATGTCCTTTTCTTAATTATATTATAATATAATTCGATTTAATTATAACATAATATGATTAATTATATCAAAGGAGCACTTAGGCTTGTCAATAGCCATTAATACCTAAGCCTCCTGGCTTCAACGAAGATTACTCATCAGGATTTTATGAACCCAAATCTCCCAAATGTCAGAGTTCCGGAGAGGGTCCCACTCATGTCATAAAGTGTTGCATATATAATTATTTATATCATCATATAATATAATTAATTTCACTTAACATTTATTATAACATTGGGATATAGGAAAATAGGTTTGGACTTTGGTTGTTTTCTCTTACGCTCTATCTTCCCCAACATCCTAAAGTCCCAAAGCTCCGAACTCCCGTAGCCCAGAACTCTCGAAGGGTCCATGCTTACACGTGACTTCGCATTAAATATTAAATTAAAAAGGGTAAATAGGGTTTGTACTTTAATACATTCCAATTTTGCAATAACTCATTTAAAATATATAATATTATATTACATGTTTTGGGATATTGTGCCCAGGTTTACAAGGTCTGCAATATTTTATTAATATTTAAAAATAAGAGAGAGAGAGAGAGAGAGAGAGAGAGAGAGAGAGAGAACTTTGGGTCAATCTCCTTCAGCTCTCCCACACATCCTTTATGCTCAAATATCTCGAAGCTTGGGAGTATCGAAGCTCCGAAGTGGCCCCACTTATGCATGTTTCCATATTATTTAATATTTTAAAAGAGATAGCTTCACTCATGTGTAACCATTTTCATAAACCTTGATATACTATAATTTATTATTTATACTCCTTGAAAATTACGCCCAGGTTTTAAATTCTCCAATATTATATTTAATAATTGAAAGGAGAGAGAGAGAGAGAGATCTCCGAGTCAATCTCCTTTGACTCTCCCAGATATCCTTTACATTCAATTCTCCTAGAGCCCCGGAGTCTCGAAGCTCTGAAGTGACCCCACTTACACACATTACCACACCATTTAATATTCAATATTATAATAAAAGAAAAGATATTCGGGTCCACCTCCTTCGACTCTTCCATGCAATTCTTAATGTTTGTAAAACCCAGAGTCCTGAAGTTCTGGAGGGGACCCACTTGTATTACTTTAGGATTTAAATACATTGAATTAATTTGGGTTGCAATATAATATTCATTGCAATGAAGGTGTATTATGACAAATCACATTAATTGATCATATTAAATGCAATATTATAATTAATCAAAATTCTTACCTAACCAGCCTTGTTCAGGCATTCGACAACTTTGGCTCATGGAATCCCATCACCCAAACATCCCGGAGCCCTGGAGCTCTGAACTCTCAGAGTTCCAAAGACCACGAGATGGTTAAAGAATTTGGTCACCATTTATTCCCTATTCTCTTTGGTCTCAGATCTTTTACGCTCTAGGGATTTAACCTCCTTTTTTAGAATAATAAAATAATATGTATATGTATATGTATATGTATATACATATATTTCCATAGTATTTCTCAGTTTTGTTACCTGGAAGATTTAAGGAAAATTATTTTCTTTTACAGAAAAACAAGAAAAGGAAAATATAGTTTTCCATGCTTTATAAAGAGATTTAATAAAAGTGTATATTCTAAGGAAATTTCTCCATCCTCGAAATTAAAAATATAATTATAATCTCTCCCTTCTTGTGGGTAAATGAGTATAATTTGATTTCCTTATTACTATGCTTTACTACTCTTACTAAATTTAAGGAAAATTATCCAAAGACAAAGATTTACCGCCATGGTAAATTCGATGTTTCTACCAAGATTTATGTCCACCAAAATTTAAGGGGATTCTTCCCAAATTTAAGAGATTTAACAAAGTTTAAACATAGATGTTCTTTTATGCCCCAAATAGAATTTTGAGAACTTTTGTATTTTAATCCATTTAGACTAATTTCATGTTTATGTCCTAATTATTTTTCCTTAGTAATTATTTATAAGGACTTTTAATGTATTCCCATAATTGGGATTATTTCCTAAAGCCCACATAGATCTGATATCCTTTAACTTTTTTAGCATGGGATTTGAGGAAATATTAAAATGGAGAAATATTACACATAAGAATCACTCTCTCTTCTTTCATAGCTGTTATCAATATTTTTAATTGTTCAGTCATCAATTCCCAAGACTGCATTAACTGTACAACATAGTCAACCATAACATCCATTCCTAAAAATCTTATTTTTTCACACAGATAATCAAGAAATAAGAAATTAATCAAAAGATCTTCATCTAAGACATTCTCTTTATTTTGATTAATTTTCTCAAGCCACTTTTGTCAGAAATTAAACTTACACAATTCTAAAACATAGTATAAAATTTTCTCTGATCTAAACACTAAAAATATTTAACCAAATATGTTTATCTAGAAGCGAGGTAGTGATGCAACTAATGAAAGTGGTAGCCTTTTCCACCCAACTATAGGCACAACAACTCCTGGAAGGATTTATCATTCTCCACCCCCTAGCTAGATTATGATGCTCTGAGAGAGTCTCTTCCTTCTGTTCAGCAACAACAAGGTACGAAGGCCACTCTCCTCCTCCCACAAGAACTTGGCAGATCGGTTTTCTCTCCACCAAGCAAGGGGGTCTGCAATGAGTGCTTCCCCAGTCACTCATCTTCTCTACAACCTTATTTATCAACTTGGACTGAAAATGATACCCAACAAATTCTTGTACCCAAAAACAATTTGTTTTTCAGTTCTCTTCAGAACTAGAGAGTTGCACATGCTCTCCTTCTTCTAAAAATGGTCATCAGACTCATCTTCTTGCCTCTTCTCTTCTATCCAATAATTTCCCTTCTTTTCTTGCCTTCCTCAACAAGATTTCATGGGTCCAAATCCCCATTTCATGGTCAATTCAGGAAGTTTTTCCATATGGGTACTCTTCCCATATCCTCACTGACTCTTGAGGAGGACTTCCCAACTACCAACCTGACTGGTAATTTATTTTTCTGGGTCAGAGAACTGTTCTGGTTCTGAATAATTTAAATCTAGTAAAGTACTAGTGTACCTATACCAGATCTGCAAATATACTTCAATAATACCAAGCATAAACCATAAACCATTCACCATAACATGAACACAAGAAATAGAGAAAACCCTTGAGGTAGGGTAACACCATACAATGGATCCTATTATGGAAGGGATCCTCTCCTGTTCACTTGCCTCTTCGAAGGGGCATCCTCCTATTGA
>SNQJ01S0151709.1:0-13105 GCA_010110895.2 Picea sitchensis
TTGGTTACCATGGGTACAACAAGTTTTGAAAACTGATCATAATCCTTACTCAAGTGCACATCTACGGAAAACTCTGCCAATGTTGAGGAATCTGATTCATAATCTGAGATGATTCTAGTTGCTTGCTATTGTTCTAAAACTTCCCCATAGTCGTTATCTTTTTGCTCAAAGTTTGCGCTTAACTGAAATTCTACTGGTCCAAGTAGACAATGGTTTTCAACCTCGATGACATTTTGTTTTGAATTCTCCCTAAAAGCACAAATGTTCTCTTCACCTCTAAAGCATCTTCGACAAAACACTTGACGATGAATTTTTCCTTTCTAATAGAAGAAGGGAAAGTTGAGATGAGACCCATGACATAATATATCATGGCATATGTCTTTGTAGGTTGGATATCTAAAGGCATGTCATGAAATTTGTTGCAAAATCTCCGATTGAAAATAGGAAAAGATTCACCATGTTCTCTCTCTTCAGGCATAAAATCAACCAAAGGTATAGATCCAGTGATTTGTGATCACCTAAATACTTAATGAATACATTGGAGAGCTTCGATCCAGAATAATATAATCCCGGTTCTCAAACACCAAATCAAACAACAACGAATCGTTAAAGTTTTATAAAATATCTCTTGATGACATCTTCATGAATGTCGAAAGCGATCGATAAAATCAAAAGGATCCCAAGTGCTTCGGTAAAACTTGGTTGTCATGGAAAACAAGGGATATATTATAGCAGTTATCGGGGATAATGATGAAGAAGCGGACATCTTTAAAGAGGATTGAACATCTTTGTTAGATTTTTTAATTTAAAGCGGTGGGGTGACAGGTTGATGGTCGGGTTCATGATAATGCAGGTGTTGAGCTCTGGATAGATTTGGAATCAATTTCAATCTTCACAAAGTCAGAAGGGTGATCAAATTCAAGAAGAATGGGAGTCTTAGACTCATCTTTAGAAAGAGGTTGTGATGAGGATATTGAATCAACATCTACAATATAGGGTTGTATTATTTCTTCTTCTAAAGAATGGTATATATAATAAGGATGATGGTTTTCTGAATATACAAAATAGAAAAAGATCCTCTTTATCCGTGAAGGAAATAACATGAAAGAAATGATATAGAAAAACAATAGTTCATGAAGTAGACTAATGATCACGGGTACACAGTTTCAAATACAGCTGCTTCATCTTCTGATAATCTTTGCTGGATTAGCAACAAGTGTTGTTGGTGGCTTTTCTGAATTTGTTCTAGTATGAGCTCTTTTTCGGAGCCACTTTGTTAAAATGGAGTCACCGGATAGATGATTACAACCAAGAAAATGTCTAGGCTTTGTCTTTCATCAAAGTTGGATCTATGTCATCTCCCAAAGAAGTTTGAGCTTTCAATCTCCTTTCCAAGCAGCGTAATTTGTTATCCCTCTAGGAAACTCTCTTAGGTTGTAACTCAAAGATGCCCAGTAACTTAACTAATATCTCAATGATTCACTCAAATGGATCAAGTTGGATGACTAAATCAAACCTCACTCGCTCAAGACATACATAAACACACTTAGATTGATAAAGCTTTCAACTACTACTGTTCATAGAGTTTGTAAATAAGTGGATGTGTGGAGAATCCTTACTATACCAACAGAATCATACAATAAGCATATATGAATGGCCGATTACAATAAGTAAACAGTGATTGCAATTCTAGCTTATCAATGCAAAGACAGGATGGTGACTATCAGGCATTAGAAAAGCGTGAATAACATGAATATAACATTCAAGTGCAAGTACAAAATAGATAAGAAGATGAAATCTGAACAAGTAATGGAAAAATAAGATTGTATTACTTAATATGAAAATTAGAAGCTTGAGTACAAAGTATGAAAGAGTCTCCAAAGTCGAACCACTTGTTCATCTTTTGTCTTCAGCTTTATGGCTTTACAGAGGCAATATCTAGATCCTGAATTAATGGATCAGTTACCAAATACAGAAAGTTAAAGCTATTTTTACAAAAAATATGGAAATATCCTCAAGATGAGGTCAACCACTATGATAGTCTTCGGAAGGTAGTAGAGTCGATGTAGTGCACCCCAGCCTCCCAAAGTTTGATGACTCTTCAAAGATAAATTCAATTTCTTGAGTTATTGCAAAACCCAATTTGCCACTAAAATGGAAATTTACCAAAGCCCGGATTTGAACACCTCTTTTTATCTTTATGCATCAAAAATGGACATTTAATATGACTCTATAATTCAACATCTGTCCATTAAAGTGGTTTCAAGTGATTCGGATCGGTAAAACTTTGATAAGAATTTTTTCAACAAATGCAGCGTGTGAGGCTTCGATGGTTAACAGCATGGAAAATGGGTGCTTTAACCACTGAAAGTTGTAACTTTCGAAAAATGGATCTTTGGCGAATTAATTTGCATGAGAATCGCAATGACTCAGATTCTGTTAGATAGAGATGTGAAATAACAACAAACTAAGATTTGATTCCTAAATCAAATGGATTTCAAATGATAAACTTAAATGGAAAATCATCACGGTGATATCTCTTGGAACTTGGTTTTATGAAAGTCACGTGAAACAAAAGAGTTAATCATAATCAAATTGATAATTAATTTCTGTATATACAAGGTGTTGATTTGTTTGACTTGATGCATTAGGTTTTGACATGTGGACTCAATTTGTCGACTTGGATGTATGCGATCAACTAGAGGACATGTTGATGAGGATATCCATCCAACTGATTCAACGAGTTAAACGTGGCAGTGGAGATCAAATTTATATCAAGCAGAAAAGCTATTATGCAAAATCTTTGACATCTGTGATCTCAAGATCTGATGCTCTGAAATCAGCTCAGTGAAAGATATTTTGATGACTTTAATTCTAGCAGCTTGGCGATGAGCAACTTCAACCTTATAGCTCAATACAAATTCCCTTTGTTCGGGGCACTTCCTCATGATTTGATGCCTTCCATTAAAACCTATCAAAAACTTACAAATCCAGTTGTGCATGCATTTATCGAGCCTCTGCATTTACAAAATTTGCTAACCTGAGTATTTTGAAATTTCACATTTAAAATGCTACATGATCTTCTTGAGGGGAGACTTTGTCTACCTTCCCAAACTCAAAATTCATATCTGAGAAAGCACCATTGGAAATCTTAGGATGTGTAGTTGTCAATTGACTGTTTGAGTGTGTGAAACGTGTTAATGTTTATGTCATTATTATAGTTCTTTGCATTTTCAATAGATAACAACAACAAAAAAAAGATCTTTGAGAAATACACATTCACAAGAACACAACATTTATCTTGGGGAAACCCTCTCGGGAAAAGAAAACCTAGCAAAAACTTTTCTTATCATAAAATTGCCAATGCTGATGTCGGGGAATAACTCCAATGTCTGAGAAAGTCCTCTCAAAAGATGCATACTCTCCCTCTCTCCTTTGCCGGTAATAGTTCAGAACTTGTCTCTCAAACCGAACAAGTGAGTTGTGTTCAAATGGTGCTCGCCTCCTTATTTATACAAAGTTGGCATGTGTGAAGTGTCTCTTCAGCGAGGGCCGACCCTATGTCTGGTGGGTAAACCCACCTTTATTATATTCACAGGGTCTTCTTATTAGCTGGGGTCCGACTGCCCATTACGCCTATTATAGTGCAATACGTTGACCAATCCCACAAAAAGGGGATTTGGTCCCACAGCACAATCGACATGATTAATCACAATGGGGATTAATCCACATAATAATATATCAAATAATAATAAGATACTCTTTGCAGTTACATTGAGCTCAACACTCCCCTTAACGAGAAGGGTATTCTTCTGACATCATGCAAAGTGCATCATTAATTGGCATCATGAGGACAATATAAATCAATATCATCTTGAACATTGGTTAGCATATTTACGAATCATCGGAAGGATTTTTCTTCATCGACATCATTGTCATTCTAGAAAGAATGCCATCATCATCTGCATCAATATGTATCCAGGTAAAAGGATACCTCATCCTGACACTAGGTTGGCACATCCTGCAATACTACGGATCAATGTCACGGTGATAAGGCGGTAAGCTTGAATGTCGATCCACATCTTGCTTCACGATCCTAACTACTGGGTCGGAAGCAAGGTATACATCATCATCTTGCTTTCGTCTGGCAAGGTCAGAAGCAAAGGAATCATCTTGCTTTACAAAACTAGGTCGGAAGCAGGGAACACATCATCATCTTGCCTTACGTCTAACAAGTGTGCGACGAGGAATCATCTTGCTTTAAGTCTAATAACTAGGTCGGAAGCGAGGACTACACCGCGGTGTCTTTGCTTTACGATCTAACGCTCGAGGTCATAAGCGATGAATCATCTTGCTTTGCGTCAGTGATGAGGTTAGAAGCAAGGAACGCACAACATCTTGCTTTACGTCTAACATCGAGGTTGAAACAATGACTCATCTTGCTTTTATGTCTAATAGCGAGGTGAGGAAGAAGGAACACCTAGCGTCTTGCTTCGTCTAGCAGTGGGAAGCAATGACTCATCGCCCTTTCACGTCTAGGTGAGGTCGAGGAAAGAGAAGTAACACTAGCGTCTTGCTTTTCGTCTAATAATGAGGTGGAAACGGCTGACTCATCTTACTAAGTCTAACAGCGAGGTGAGAAGCGAGGAACACACAATGTCTTGCTTTACATCTAACTTTCTTAGTCCGGAAGTGATGAATCATCTTGCTTTATGTCTAACAACAAGGTCGAAGCCGAAGGAATATATATATACTCCCCTTTAGGGGAGGGTCCTTTGGACTATACCAATCTTATATGAAGTGTTCAAACTTTACGAGATAGAGGCTTAGTCAACATCTAATGGCATGCATCCGTGCTAATGCTTTGGAGCTTCAAGGCTCCTCTTTGTACCATGTCGGATGAAATGATAGATGAATCTAATGTACTTTGACTGTCATGGAATACGAGGATTCTCTGTCATCTTTATGCAGCTACGGTTGTCACATAGAATCACCATTGCTCTCATCACCAAGTCAAATAGGCGGTCAACAACTTTGAAGCCATATAACCCATGGATAGGAGAACATGTGGCAATGTACTCTGCTTCCAACGTGATTGAAACAATCTTGGATTACTTCCTATACTCGCCACAAGATGTGGTTGATCCCAAAGCAGAAGCAACATCCAGGAAGTGCTTTTACGTAGAATGGCAGCTTCTTATCGAATCAGTGTATCCACTCAATGTGAAGTCATGATCTCCATCATGAGACCATAATCCATTGTACCTTTGGGTACCTCATCACATGTTTTCGCGACCATCGGTGAACATGTAAGGTTCTACAGAGAGAATTGACTCAAGGTGTTCCTTTAGCAGAACAAATGTCTGATGCGGTGTTAGATCGTACGGTGAGTGATCCAATAATACGTAAATGCGGTGTGGCATCTATCAAGAATTACGGCGGTATCAACTACTTGACTTGACTTACGTTTCCATAGATTGTATTTAATGGACTTACATTCCTAGCATGTCGAATCTCTTTAAGATTTTGGCGTGTTTAAGGAAAGATCCTTTACGGACTGCGCCATACCTCAAGACCTAAGAAGTAATACGGTAGGCCATGGTCCTTCATTTCAAATTCACGACGAGTCTTTTACGTTCAACGATGAGCTTTTCTTCTCCGGTTAAGAATAAGTCATCCACATATAGCAATAATGGATTCTTGGCTCATTATCCATAATTTTGAAGTAGAGATTTGGGTCTACTTTACTCTTGGTAAAGCCTAAAATCGTCGAAGAAACTATCTATCTGACCATACCAAGCTCACGGGGCTTGCTTCAATCCGTAAGGCTTTCTTCAATCTGCGGACTGTGGAACTTCTTGTCTTCAACCTCAAAATCACTTAGGGTTGATCTATATACCACTTCCTCTTAGGTGACATTGTTTGGGAAAGTGTCTTCCGTCCATCTAGTCACGACTTCCACTTCCTCTTAACTGCAAAGGCTATGATGGTCCTGATCGAGGTGTATTTGTACATAGTGAATGTCTCTTCATAGTCAATGCCTTCCTTACGGGAAAAGCCATGAGAAAAAATCTTGCTTTATGCTTCTCAATACTTCCATTAGTAGCATGTTTTGTTTTGAAGAGCCATCGTAGGATACCCATCTTTATTCTTGATCACGGGAACTACTTTCCCTTAACCCGTTCTTCATTATGGATTGGTATTCCTACGTCATGGCAAGATACACATTCTTTGAATGGATTCTTTGGAAGCGGTGAGCTCTTCATGCAGAGAAGATCACATATCAAATCCGTGTGGTGGAGAATGACTTTGGTCTTTTCACGTCGAGGGTTCATGCACGGAACACCATGCTTCTTTCCATCTTGAATAATCTCCCTATCCCAAACATGATTTCTCTTATGGGAGAAGGTCATTTGAGGAAGTTCTTGAACTTCTACTATATCATGGTCTTCTATAAGGTCCTCATTGAAATTCACGACTTCCCTCGGTTTTGCATTTCACGGGAACCTCCCTCATTGATGCGCAATCACGGAAGGATTTCTTGAGGTTCCTCTTCATATACTTCTTCAAGATAGCAATTCCTTGATCTCTTGAGTCTTTGCTTCTTCATCAAATGTTACGTCCCTGTTGATCTCAATGTAGAAATACGTTGACCTGGTATGTAGATTACGAAGGCCTTGGAGACCCACAAATATTCCCTCTTTCTGAAGGGTCCAACTTGTTTCTCTTTTTCTTTGGGTATATGAATAAGCAGTAAAGAGTAGCGAATATTCTGAGATGGCTTACCTCTAGATTCTTTCCGGTGAACATCTCTTCTAGTGTCTTGAGCCCAAATTCACTATGGGACAGTCGGTTCTACACATAAACAACCGTCATTAACATGCGCCCACTTAAGCACATGGGAAGATCTTGATAATGGATCACAATATTCATTGCTTCCATTATTTTTCTATTCTTTCTTTATGCTACACCGTTTTGTTGGGGATCAAGATCCCCAACATCTTTATAGAAGTTCCGCGAAATATTTTGGGGTATATTCTCCTCCATTATCACGACCTAAGTATCTTAATCTTCCTTCAAGAAGGGTTCTCTTATCAAGGCTTTGAATTGCTTGATCTTGTTGAGCACTTCAAAATATATCTAGGTCTTTTACGAGAATAATCATTAATGAATGATACATAGTATACATACCATTAATGGAGGATGATAAGGTATTGGGCCGCACACATCTTAATGGATGAGTTATAGGACTCCTTAAATGCTTGATGTCCCTCTTTGAAATGGGTTCTTGATGTTCTTCCCTTGTGCACATCCATTGCATATGCCTTCATAGTCACCTTTGAGTTTTGGTAAACCTATAGTAACTTTGCATATATATGGTAGCACCTTGTGAAGTGAGCTAATCTTCGTGCCAAGATTCTTCGTAAGTGGGTCATGGAAGCTTCTTAGTGACCCTATAGCTTATGCAAGTCACCTTCTTCTCTTCCCGGTGATGATTGCTTCATTTACGGTCTCTCCTTTAGCATGTTACTTATGCAACCTTCACTATAGCTTCCTCATGTGACACGGAGCCAAGGTCAACAAAACAACAAACACGAATAATATCCTTCTTGATAATATAGAAAGCATTAGCCGCAGAACAATCATCCGGTAGCTCCTTTAGGCTATCAACTTATAATTGCAGAAGAAAAGATTAAAAGGTAAGGAATACAATACAAAATGAGGTCAACACTCTCCTTGTGTTGTGACCAAGCATTCTCCATGTGGCAACACGGAACTAACACGAGGTTCTCTCCTAGAGGAGGTGTTAGTTGTATCAGGAGCCAAAGTATTTACCTCTATATGCTCACATGCTATCAAGTGTAATACTTTACAAGGCACATTTGTCCTCAACTATATTCATCAACTTGTCATGTGTACCTTTGAATCTTGATTAATCAAACTTTGAAGCCTTGTCCTCCAGAATGAGTGCTTGTTTTTCTTCGAAGTCTCCTTCGCTCAGTAGTAGAGTGCTTTCTTCAGCACATGCGCTATGCTAAGATATTTTACTATCTTGGCCGAGAAGGTTAGGTTAGAGGATAAACTCTATGATCAACTTTTAATCCTTCTAATAATTTGATCCTAGCTTCAACATCACAACAACGATCAAGATAATGTTATGACAAATAGATGTATATCGAATAATCACACACAGGTTGCATCATTCCTCTGAATGTGTTGGATCTTGAATCCTTCTAGATCTATGCCGGAGATCCCTTCTCCACACCAAATATTCTTTAGGGGTTTAACCATTAAACATATGTAAGTACATACCTCTGACATTTGCGGTGGTGAAACATCTAGTAGCAACCCCGGTGTCATTTCCAACTCTTGGGGTCTTCAGGGGTGATTGCAAGCTGGTTCTACGACATGGCCTGTGGTTAAAGGCTGGCTGCAAGCGCAACTTAGGGTTTATGAGAAACCCTAATTTTCAAACCGGTTTGAAGAATTTGATCCGAGGGGGATAGATCTTTATTTGGTGAGGTGGGGATTAGATGGTGCAGTCGGAATTTTGAAAAATCAACTTTTACCCCCTCAAAAACTTGATCTGTAGTTCACGGGTGATGCTTACGGTTTCTGGTGCCACGGTACTCTCGTGCCGGGTATACGGTACTCTAGTTTTACGGTACTTTATTGAAACTAGGGTTTCACTGGGAGATCTAACCCTTTGAAAGGTGCGCTCAAGGTGCAAAATGATCCTTGGGGGAGGCGCAACTTTCTAGGAGGTTTTACAGACTAAAAGTTCTTTTGAAAAACCCTAATTTAGAATGCTTTTACTTAGCAGTGTGATTTTCTCTTGAAATATGCTTCCTTGAGGGTTGGCTATGATACCATGTTTAATGTTTATGCCATTATTATAGTTCTTTGCATTTCAATAGATAAAGAGAAACATAAGGGAACCAAGATCCAGCTGAAATACACGTTCTAGAGACACAACATTTATCTGGGAAACCCTCTGGGGGAAGAAAACCCGACAAAACTTCCTTATCATAAATTTCAAATACAATGTCGATAGATAACTCAAACCAATACGAGGAAAATGGGGAAGAATGGTATATATTCTGTTGAGGTTCAGTCAACCATGGTTGTTCCTTTGCTAAAAGATTTATGATTTTTTGATTCTTTTATGCTTTCCTTGTGATCATTAAACACTATGGCTTCTTCTTTAGAAGAGCACTCAGGGGATGATGATAGAGCATGGTTTGAATAACAAAACATATGATCATATATAAACATGTAATTGACTATATAGTCATTTGTTACCATGGGTACAACAGGTTTTGAAAACTGATCAAAATCCTTACTCGAGTACCTGTCTCTGGAAAACTATGCCAATGTTGAGGAATCTGATTCACAATATGATATGATTCTAGTTGCTTGCCATTGTTCAAAAACCGCCCCATAGTCATTATCTTCCTGCTCGAAGTTTGCTCTTAACTAACATTCTGCTGGTCCAAGTAGACAATGGATTTCAACCTCAACCTGTTTTGAGATTCTCCTTGAAGCACAAATGTTCTCTTCCACGTCTAAAGCATCTTCAAACAAAATGCTTAATGATGAAGATTTCCTTTCTAATATAAGAAGGGAAAGTTCTGAATGGATACCCATAATATAATATATCATATTTGTTTACAGTAGGATCTCCTAAGGCATGTCATGGCATAAAATCTTCGATTGAAAACATGCAAAGATTCACCATGTTCTCTCTTCAAAGGCATAAAAATCAATAATGAGTATAGATCCATGATTTGTAGACACTTACAATACTTAATGGAATACATTGGAGAACTTCGATCCAAGAACCAGTAAAATCGGTTCTCAAACTTTAAGCCATACAACAACATCTTTGATTAAATTTTTAGCAAAATATCTCATGATGAGATCTTCATGAACAATCACGAAAGCGATCGATAAAATCCAAAAAGGATCCCAAGTTCCTCTCAACCAAGGCTTGGTTCTCACTGGAAAACCAAGGGATATATTCATAACAGTTATCAGGATAATGATGAATAAGATTGGGCAACTTTAAAGGCTTGAACATATTCATTCTGATTTTATTTTGAAAGGAAGTGGGTTGATCATAAAATTTAATAGGTTGATGGCAAGGTTCATCAATAATGCCAAAAGGTATTGAGCTCTCAATAGTTTTGGAATCAATTTCAATCTTCAAAAAGTTGGAAGGGTGATCAGATTCAAGAAGAATGGGAATGCTAGACTCATCTTTAGGAACAGGTTGTGATGAGGATATTGAATAAACATCCACAATATAGGGTTGCAGGATTTCTTCTTCTAAATAAGGGTATACATAATAAGGATGATGGTTTTGAATATACAAAACAAAAATGATTCTCTTTACACGCAAAGGGAAAAACATGAAAGAAATGATATAGAAAAACAATAGTTCATGAAGGAAACTTATGATCTGGTACCTGGATTTCAAATACAACTGCTTCATCTTCTGATAATATTTGCTAGATCAACAACAAGTGTTGCTTGAGGTAAGCTTTATGGGTGATACAGTATAGAGCTCTTTTTTGGAGCCACTTCGTTCCAATGGAGTAGCCAGATAGATGATTACAACTGAGTATATGTCCCATATTTGTCTATCATCAAAATTTGGATCTATGTAGATCTCCCAAAGGAGTTGAGCTTCAATCTCCGTTCCCTGGCAATGAAGCCAATTTGTTATCACTCCAGGAAACTCTCTTGGTTGTATCTCAGAGATGCCTAGTAACTTAGCTAATATCTCAATGATTCACTCAAATGGATCAAGTCGGATGACTAAATCAAACATCACTCACTCAAGACATGCATAAACACACTTAGATTGACAAGGCTTTCAACTACTACTATTCGGAGAGTTTGTAAATAAGTGGATGTGTGGAGAATCCTTACTATACCAACAAAATCATACAATGAACATATATGAATGGTTGATTACAATAAGTAAACAATGCTTGCAATTCTATCTCATCAATGCAAAGACAGGATGACAACTATTAGGCATTAGACAAACGTTAATAACATGAATATAACATTCAAGTGCAAGTACATGAGACTAGATAAGAAGATGAAGTCTGAACAAGTTATGACAAAAGAAACGTGTATTACTTAATATGAAAATGAAAATCTTGAGTACAAAGTATTAAAGAGTCTCCAAAGAACAGCTAGTTCATCTTTTGTCTTCAACTTTATAGCTTTATAATACAATATCTAGATCCTTATCTAGATCCTGAATTAATGGATCAGATTTACTAAATACAGAAAGTCAAAACTATATTTACAAAAAATAAGGAAAGATCCTCAAGATGAGGTCAATCCGACATATGATAGTAGTAGAGTCCCGATGCAATGCAGACTAGCCTCCCAAGGCTGTTTGATGACTCTTCCAAAAGATAGAATTCGAATTTGCTGAGTTGTGCCAAAACCCTAATTTGTTGCCACCAAAATAGGTACCAAAACTGATTTGAACACCTCTTTTTATCTTTATGCATAAAAAATGGACATTTAATCTGACTCTATAATTCAACATCTGTCCATTAAAGTGGTTTCAAGTGATTCGGATTAGTAAAACTTCGATCTGGGCATTTTTTCAACAAATCTGGCAGTGACAGACTTTCGGTGGTTAACACTGGAAAAAACTGGGTACTTTAACCACCAAAAGCTCTGCTTTCAGTTGTTAAGGAAGGGAAAATTTAGGCTTGTTAACCACTGAAAGCTGTAACTTTCGAAAAATGGATCTGTGGCGAATTAATTTCCATGAGAATCACAATGACTCGGATTCTGTGAGATAGAGATGAGAAATAACAACAAACTAAGATTTGATTCCTAAATCAAAGGGATTTCAAATGGAAAATCATCACGGTGATATCTCTTAGAACTTGGTTTTATGAAAGTCACATGAAACAAAAGAGTTAATCATAATCAAATTGATAATGAATTTCTGTATATGCAAGGTGTTGATTTGTTTGACTTGATGCATTAGGTTTTGACATGTGGATTCAATTTGTCGACTTGGATGTATGCGATCAACTAGAGGACATGTTGATGAGGATATCCATCCAAATGATTCAATGAGTTAAACATGGAAGTGGAGATCAAATTTATATCCAGCAAAAAAGCTGTTATGAAAAATCTTTGACATCTGCGATCTCAAGATTTGATGCTCTGAAATCAGCTCAGTGAAAGATTGATGACTTTAATTCTGGCAGCTTGGCGATGTGAAACTTCAACCTTACAACTCAATACAAATTCCCTTTGTTCGGGGCTCTTCCTCATGATCTGATGCCTTCCATTAAAACTTGTCAAACACTTACAAATCCAGTTGTGCATGCATTTGTCGAACCTCTGCATTTACAAAATTTGCCAACCTGAGTATTTTGAAATTTCACATTTATGAAAACGCTATGTGGTCTTGCGGGGGACTTTTGAATACCTTTACGAGCTCCAAATTCATATCTGAAAGCACCATTGGAAATCTTAGGACGTGTAGTTGTCAATCGACTATTTGAGCGTGTGAAACATACTTTCCACGGCTGAGAAAAATGATTTTTCCCAAGGCAGGTTATTTCTTGAAAATCTGCACTTTCGGTGGTTAAACTAGACCCGAATTTAGCCTGTTAACTACCGAAAGCTCTGCTTTCGGTGGTTAATGAGCGATTTTCAGGCCCGCCTAAACCACCAAAACCTGAGATTCTCGCTTTTGCTTGAGAATACCAAATCCAATGCTTGTTCCAAGTTTATTTTTAGAAAGTAGACCATCTAACCCACCTAAAAAAATTTAGAAACAAATTTTTGGACCTCTTCCTATCACCTAAAATTTGACAAAATGACAGTTCTATTTTAGGAGATAACACTCTCCATATGAAAGAATTGGTGGTAATTGAGGACCTGTCATGGAAAAAGTGTTGGAAGAAATTGACATGGCAGACGAAAGATACATGGGTGGGGGGTAATAAGTGGGATAAGCACCCATCTGATTACTGGCTCTTGAAAGAGTGTAGCTAGTATTGGATCCATAGGGGGCAAGGTTCCAACCTCCCATGGGGAAAAAACTCATATCAAA
>SNQJ01S0151709.1:25335-47748 GCA_010110895.2 Picea sitchensis
TATCAAGCTTTAACAAAGGAATTTGTGGAGGAATTTTACCATGTCCCTTTGGAGAATTTGGAGGTGGTTGTGAAATGGTAGAAGAAGTGGAAGATGGAGGTAAAGGAGGTGGAGTATCACCATTCCCTCCATTTCCTTTTGGAGTTTTATCACCACTGTCTCCCTTGTCCTTTGAAGGGTTGGAGCTTTCACCTTGCAATCTTGAATTCCTTTCTTCAAACAAGATTTTCACCATTTCTGTCATATCCATGAAAGCCTTTATGAAATCTTCATCTTCAGAAGGAAGGTTTTCATGGCTCTCTACATGAGCCATACTTGGTGAATGCCTCTTTGAAACTTGAGGTGATTGTATAGTCCTTCTTCTTGAAAGTTGAGAACTTGGCTCCACAAGTTGACCTTCTCCTCTTGTGAGCTTCAACCTTGTGAGCATCAGAAAACAAACACTTGAAAATAATCAAGCCTTCAAAAACCTATGCTCTGATACCAACTTGTTCTAAAAATGAAGAGACTTGTAACTTTGAAATATTTGTAAGTTTTAAATTAAGAGTTCTTAGGAAAAATGATCAATTTGCAAACACATAAGTTAGAGAACTTTCACATTCAAGGTGTAGATAATAACCAACAAATAACAGTGAATAGTAAACACATAACACATTAAATGATAAAGGAGTTCACCCCTCTCTTGGGGTACATCTTCTGGTATATCTCCCAATGGATATTTTATATTATTTGATCAAAGAGCTAAAATCAGTGCTTTGAAATGCTCAAAATGCCAAATAGATGGCTCCAATGGCTCCAAAACATCCAAAAACCCCTAGCTGGGCTTTTTTGGCACCTGGTTTGGCCAAAAAATAAAGAACATATGCTTCCTGGAAGTTTTCCCCTTCAAGCTTGTTGTCTTTGGTTCGCCAAAACGCACCTCTGTGTGTCCAACCTAGCTTCTGGGTGTTTTCCCATCCCTAAACCTAGCACCCGCGTGCATTCCGAAATTGGTGCATGTTATCACACAGTTTGTAGTTTAGGCTGAAGGCTAAAGGATAGAGGCCAAACTGGCGTAACATGAACCTTCCCCACCCAATGTCACCATGATGGGGAGGTTCTTTCTATTTAGGGAGGTTAACCCAGGGGAGACGTCCCCGACAACCTGGGGTTTTGAAGAGGTTAAAGTATAAAAGTCAAGGGAAAGTTCCTCCTCACAAATGCCAAATAGATGGCTCCACTGGCTCCAAACATCCAAAACCCCTAGTCGGGCTTTTTCAGCACCTCGTTTGGCTAAAAAAAAAACGAAGATATGTTTCCTGGAAGTCTCCTTCTTCAATCTTGTTGTCTTTGGTTCGCCAAAACGCGCCTCCTCGTCCAACCTAGCTTCTGGGTGTTTTCCCATCCCTAAACCTAGCACCCGCGTGCATCTCCACAATTGGTGCATGTTATCACACGCTTGTAGTTTAGGTTAACGGCTAAAGGATAGAGGCCAAATCAGTAACTGGAACCTTCCCACCCAATGTCACTCAAGGATGGGGAGGTTTTTCTATTTAGGGAGGTTAACCTGTGGGAGACGCCCCCTACAACCTGGGTTTTGAAGAGGTTAAAGTATAAAAGTCAAGGGAAAGTTCCTCCTCACAAGTTACCACCAAGATCAGAAAGTCCGGCTAAGAAACCAATAAATGAAGTGTATGCCCAAATGAAAACATCTACTGCCCTAACAAGACAATAATACAATATATATATATGCAGTCTATAACTCAAAGGGTTATTACTTCATGTGACTATCTGATAATTATATATAAGCAATGAAACGACATATATTAATGAGATCAACGCTTTGTCAATATAGCTATGAAAAAGCATCAATTCATCAATAACTAATAAGATGATGTAAGCCAAATAATGTATCCAACCAATACTTTACTCAATAAATGCTTTAGATCATCATCCACCATTTATAGAAGACAAATGTTGCATTCAAGATGAGATAACCAATTGTGACAAATTTCTAATTAGGGTTAGTTTTTAGTTAGGGTTTCAAGAATTAAAGTTTTAAGAGTTTGTTTTGGACACTATGACCTCAATGTTGTGTGGCCTCAGATCAATGCCTAAGGGTAGATGAAGTCAAACAAGAAGAGGGCACAAACTTTTGAAAGGATAAAGACTGTGTGGGAAGGGTTCTAGAGGCCGCAAATGGTGGCCTCTAGAATCAAAACCCTAGGGGAGAGGCTCACTCCAGTGTTTCTAAAGCAAGGCCTCGTGCTCTTTTCCTCCTTTAGGTCAACTTGGCAAAACGACTAGCATAAACAATGAATTTAACTAGAGGATGAGGTGAAAGAAAGTGTTGCAATGGCAAGGCTTTCAAACCCTAGAAGATGCTGACCTAGGGTGTAGATAACCTAGGCCTAGGATCGCCACCCCTTTTCAACCTTCAAAAATCAAGCTAGCTTAAGGGAAAAAAGCAAGAGGTGGAGGTAGAAAAGGCTAGCTCAATCTTTTTCTTCAATGGTTGAAAATTTCTCCTCAAGGGGACATGAGACAAGAACTCCACTTGTGTGCTTGTCACCTAGGGTTTCAAAATCAACAATTTTATAAATAAATGCAAGAATTTAAACTCTACAACCATTCAATTAAGAAGTTTTGCAAGAAAAACACCCTACATATCATGAGGAAAGCATGTGCAAACTCTAGTTGTAAAAAAAACCTTCCTTGAAGAGAAATGCCAAAGATGCCAAAAACTCTTCCTTCAACAAGTGCAATCTCACTCTTAGAAGACAAAATTACCCTAGTAGGGCGCATAAATCAGACCTCACAAGTGTGAGTTATTGTGTTATTAAAATGAGGGGAAAACATCCTCAATATATAGTGTATTATGACCTTTTAATTAATTCTTAGGTCATTAAAAATAACCTACAAGGCTACAAACCAAAATCGATTATACATTGTAAACTATTAAATGAAACCCTAAATGAGCAATAAACAGAACGCCAAGTTCTTCTCGAGGAAAAATTCCTATTCTTTTAGGGAAAATGCAACAATAAGATGACAAACGCTAATTCTCCTTGTGCCTCCAAACTCTGCCACATGTTCCAAACTACTATGTCAAGATGCCATACACTAGAGGTGACATCATGGCTCCTAGATGACGCCCCAAGTATCAAAGGCACGCTCCACCTCGCAATGTATCAACCCCCTTGGACTGG
Organism: Picea sitchensis; assembly: GCA_010110895.2. Lineage (NCBI taxonomy): Eukaryota > Viridiplantae > Streptophyta > Pinopsida > Pinales > Pinaceae > Picea > Picea sitchensis. The sequence goes on from SNQJ01S0151709.1 coordinate 28,524, forward strand.
CTCACCAAGGCATCCCTGATGAAAAAATTCTCCTTCTTCTGTGCAAAGGTTCACCAGTCACTGTCCTGTCTCTACCCTCGATGGGGTCCCAACAACCATCCTCGATGTGGTCTTTCATCCCCATGGAGGTCCGAACTAGTCATCTCCCCATGTGTACCCAATCTAACCGCACTGTCTCATTTACATGATCCTCAAGACATCAAAAACTTCACCTCCATGTGGGCTCATTAGTCAAAGGTGTCATAGCAATGTCACTTCACATTTCATCATTAATTTTATCAAATGCATGCATAAAACACCTGATATATCATCCAATAGCTCAAAGACATTACAATGACCTACTATACAAAGTCAAGAAAATTGACAAAATGCCCCATTGGGCCAACATCCATAAGAGAGGGAAAGTTTCCAGAGGATATCATCCAAGCCATGTAACACAAGGATGTGGTAAAAGGATGTCCGCACATACAGTAGAGGCGGAAAGACAGGGGTGATAATAATTCGTGGTGCCTTCTTTGTAGAAGGTGGAAATAGACCCGGCCATGGATGCAATTATTTCCAAGCCCTTATTGCCTTTATTCTTTCTTTTCTTTATTGCTTTTCTTTATTTCGTCTAACTAGAGGACACCGCCTTGGCGTGGTGACCGAGATGACAGTGTTACCCAATAGTATCTTACTTTCATAGATGATATCGCTCGTGATGACCCTTTCCCTTGACATGCAACCAAAGGTCACCGTCAAGCGTATAACCGTGATAATGGTAATGTCATACTACTAGGTACCCATGAACATAATGGACTAGCTTGTGATGAGACCCCCATCCCTCTTGGCTAGGTATTGTTTTGTCATTGGTCCCTCTTGTTTCTCAATGAGGATTTTTATTGCCTTCACGGGGATCCCTCGTATGAAAGTCATCTCTAGATTTCATTTTTATGGCTTTTATCTTTACCAACTGCTTACCTTTCCTGGGCCTTTTAGCCCCCTTCTTCCCACGTAGATAAGGTGTAACCCCACAAACGATCATCCTAATGTATGGACTAGGGAATGGGATAGATGAGTGGGAGATAAGATGTAAGAGTGCGACGAGCATGTGATGGGAGTGCACGATGGCCCTTCAAAATCCCCCTAGTGGCAAAACCAAAACCTATGGTTGCTTGCTAGGTACTGGCCAATCCCCAACCTTGGTCAAGTGGGTTAATGTAAGATCCAAGCAGCTTGTCAAATAAAGGAATTTGATGCATATATCTAAAGGTTATAATGATCAAATATGACACATACCATGATACTCGACCAATTACCTCATGGAGCAGAGTCTTCTCATATGCTCAAAGTCGGCGGTGATGGATGCTGCTGTCACCGACAGGACAAGTCCGATGAAAGAGAAGAAATATGGGCCTTCCGTACGTGCTCAGTCAATCCCGCACCGGTAATTGCTATGTCTAGGACTAGTGGGCCCGACATGATCTCCTAGTTAATATCCCTAGAAATCGGGATAATGGCTACAAAATGTTACGTTCATTAGCTGATCTGGGCCCCCAAATTGAGGCAAGGGGCATAGCTGTTGTTAGCTACTAAAGGCTCCAATGCCCAAATGGTACGAGAGCTCGACAAGGTCGATGTGAATGTTTGGGCGGCTCGGTTTTGGATAGCGTATCATATGGTAAAAGTGCATTGGGGTCAAGGCCCTGCCCCAACCCTGTGCCCCATATGGAATATTTTAAACTTAAATAATTTTAAATTTATATAGTGTTAAGAAACACCATGGTGGCACATTGGTTGATGGAATTTTCCAAGACTCTGCCCTACCCGGAGGTCGTATGGTGGTCGAACAGTCCCGTGGGACTCCAAATATTTTCCAAATGCTAACAAAGGGTGCCATGTGGCACCATTTCATTCACACAAATGAGGACACGCGGTCCATCCGATTCGCCTAAGTCACCATCAAGGCCCTCAGCTATCCGCTTCCATGTCATCCTCAGACGCAATATCCACATTACAAGGCATTTCCACACCTTCCATGTCACTGCATCGGACTATACAATCAACAATTTTGCTTGTTTTGGGTAAATTAGATTTAACGATATCTCACTACACGTCCATCGAACTCCATTCAATTAAGTGCGGTTCGTGACAATGAGGCCTATGTCCCTTTTTGTTTTGTAGTGATTCCAAGCACTTTGAATTTGAGCAAAATTTGATCCCTTTGATCAACACATGTTTAAAGAAACATTTTCTGGCCAGTGTGAAAAATGCCTCCAAAGAAACTCACCACCAGGAAATCCCCAAGAGAACCAAAGCTACAAGAACCAAAGGCGGAAGAAGGTTCCTCCCCAAAAGTCGCAAGGTAATTGGAATTTTCTCCAAAGAATGTGCCCGTCATCAAAACAACCGCCAAGAAGGCCTTCGCTCTTAGTCCCCGCCTTTGGAGACATAGAGGCAAACATAGGGACCAAAACAATATTCCCTCACTAGAAAGAATTGTTTAAGAAAATCGTATGAGGAAACCCCTCGCATGCCCCCGCATAACGCATCCTCGGAGCACAGAGAACTCAACGATGAAGTTATTCCAAATGTCCGCAAGGCTTATTTGCACATGGTGGCAAATAGGACTCTAGTATCAGATCAACTCTTGAAATGGATTATTGATCACATCGATGCACATAGGTGTTTAATTAACGACAATAATGGAGGATGCGTCAGAGTTTTCCTCCTGACAGAGGAGTCGAAGTTACTACAAGCTCAGGGAGCTGGAGGAACATTTAAGCACTAAATATTTTTTGAGTTTCTATCAAAAGCACGGTATTAACGCCAACAATATTATGGCATCCCACAGGTTGGACACACCTACCACAATTCTAGAGGGGTGTGAATGAGTTTTGTGTAGGGATATTTTTCCCAAAACTTCCTCTTACACAAAAAACTCCTTAGTTAACATTCAACATTTGCTCAATACTCATTGTCATTTATAATCAGTTAGATGAATACATATCAGCAATATATATCAACAACATATCATCAACAAATCATCTCCACAAGGAACACAAGATGTATGTACAATTTTTTCTTTATTATGGATTTCAACCGGTTTTTCAACAACAACCGAATAGTACAACTCTACTAGAAAACCATCTCATATGAAAGACTTAGCTTACATTCTAGTTGGCACCAACTGAGATGAGACAAACATCCTCAACATATATCAATCTATATCAACATAAGTGCATCAACTATGCACCAACCTGTGTCAAATAACTTGTAATCAACCTGCACTACATAAACAAGTGCATCCAACCATGTACCGAAAGTATATACCAATAATTTGTCAACTACTAATCAACAATGACTCATCAATATGTACCAACATCATCAACTATACACCTCATGTATGTGCCAACTAATTAACCGCTTGTCTCAACCATGACTAGATTAACAACCCCAAATTTTGAAATCAATCATACCTTTGTACCGTAATGAATAAAACATCCTAAACCTGACATAATAATGTTATTTAGTGTGTTATGCAATTCCTCCTCGTGGCACTACTTGGAACCCCTTTAAAGGTGTGTTTTAGCAAAAATGGCATACCTTGCTGAATTCTGCTTATTCTAGAGAGAGAAGACCTTTGTAGAGTCTCCATTCCTGCATCGAATATTTGTTGAATCGATCTGAAAATGTTATACATCATACTAAAGTGACTGTAATCTAACCAACACAATTTGTCTCACTGAATTTGGATCAGTTATGAATATGTTATGACGTTTTATGCTAGAAACATCTCGCTTTAGAATTAGCTCTCGTGATTGTAGCCACAAACCCTATTTTCCACAGAGTGTAACTCCCAAAAATACAACAAATCGAAGTCAGAATTTTTTACCACATGTACTTTGGGTATGTTTTCTCAATGGAATAGAAATTTAATCGTCTCAATCATTATAGAAAAAAGTTATAGTGAAATAGATGGCCCGTGAATAACATACCTAGAAAGCATCATAAAATAATTTATCCTCCCTTCAATTCCGACCTCTTTTCTTCACCTTCTGAAATTTGGCTTGATATCCTTGGTTACCCCAGTCACCTATAGATCTTCAATATTCTCAAGTGTTCCACACCAAAATGCTCAAGAATCTTTCACAAGAAGCTCTCCATCAATACCCAAAAAGATATTCTCACAAGAAGCTCTCCATTGATCCAATAAAAGGATGATCTACAAGAGACAACTTCTAGGAGTGGACCGGAGTGGAGCGATGGACTGAGTGGATGGAATGAAGGATGGAGTGAAGGATGGATGGATGGAGTGGACGGAAAGATGGATGGACTGAAGGAAAGGATGGAGGAATGGATGGAATGGATGGATGGATGGAGGGGGTGTGGATGGGGTGGGTATGGATGGGTTGGCTATGGGTGGCCGTGCTATGGATGGTTGGACGATGGATGGATGATCACTTGATGGATGGACGATGGATGGAGGAAGGATGGATAGACGATGACGACGATGGACGGAAGGAAAGGACAGGGAGGAATGGATGGACATGGTCGGAAGGAAGGATGGACGGAGGACAGGATGGAAGGAAATGGATGGACGGGAGAATGGACCGGATGGAGGAGGAATGGAAGAAGGAAGGAATGGGAGGAAATGGATGGAGGAATGGAATGGGAGGAATGAGGGAGGAGGAATAGGAGGAAATGGAATGAAGGAAAGGAAGGAAGAGGATGGACGAAGGAATGGAAGAAGGAGATGAAAGAATGGAGGAGTGGATGGAGATGGAATGGATGGATGGACGGAATGGAAGGAATGGAATGGAAGGAGGAAAGGATGGATGGATGGAGGAATGGAAGGAAGGAAATGGATGAATGGAATGGAGATGGAAGGAAAGGATGGATGGATGGACGGACGGATGGACGGATGGAAGGATGGACAGCGGATTCGACATCGGATGGATGGAGACTCGAGAAGAGTCTGAGGAATGGATGGAGGGAAATGGAGGAATGGATGGACGGATGGATGGAGCGGAGATAGGAGTGGATGGATGGATGGATGGACGGATGGATGGAGGAAATGGATGGATGGATGGATGGAGAGGAGAGGAATGGAGGAGATGGAGGATGGACGGAAGGATGGACGGAAGGAGGACGAAAGAATGGGGACAATGGATGGATGGAAGGAATGGAATGATACGGATGGAATGGATGGACGGAGGATGGAGGAAGGAAGGAGGATGGAGGAAGGAAGGATGGATGGAATGGATGGCAGGGAATGGAAAGGGATGGAATGGATGGAGATGGAGGAGATGGAAGGATGGAAAGGATGGATGGACGGATGGATGGAATGGAGGATGGAGGACGATGGATGGAGGGATGGACGATGGAGGATGGACGATGGATGGATGGATGGAGTGGAGGATGGATGGATGGATGGATGGACGGAGGAGGATGGATGGAAGGATGGAGGAGGGATGGAAGGAAGGATGGATGGATGGCGGACGAATGGAAATGGATGAAGAATGGATGGAGGAAGGATGGAGGACATGGAAGGATGGACCTCGTATCTGCTGGACGTCATCTGTGCCAATAACGTCTTTGCTAGAATGAACTTAAGATGACATTCCTCTGAGCTCTCGGTCCATGTATACTTCGACATCTTATGGGAAAACAGGTACAAGAAATCCTATTCTCTTATCCGTGACTAGTTCATTGCACGCATTTATTCTTTGTTGTTCAAGAAAGAGTGCCCAAGGCTGTCGGATGCGGAAAAAAGGGTTGTATCGAAAGTAGTTCACTGGTATCTAGATGAGCGTGACACCTACATCAGGGTTTTCGGTGCCACAGGGGCACCCCATATGTTAACTATATATGTGCCCAATCAACTTGTATTAGGGAAAATTTGTTATCATACCATTTTTCAAGGCTACAACGCCACTTTAGTGAAGGAAAATAAGTGGGCCTTCATACCTTATGGGTTTCATATTGGCTTCTACATGGTCAAAGACACTGCGCAAACCAAGCAAGAAAGGTTAAGTCAATTGGAATTCTGATTCCAGAGTAATCATTTCTGCAAGCACGATCCCAAGGGTTTAGTCCTAAAACATGCATCACAGGTATCATCCTGTTGGCCTTATGCCCATGACCGGTTTGAGGATTAAATTTTCACCGAAAATGCTCAAGACTGGGATGAGGTGGTGGAAAGGATCGCTGATCCTAAAGCAAACAGATTCAAGGCCATGAGTTGGGAGGATCAAACAACGACCTTGGGACAATCGACTCAAGAGCTCCTCAGGGCCAGAGAAGAAAGGATAACATATGAACCAGTCGAAGCGGTATAAGCCCCTCAAGAAGCCATCCAAACAACAAATACTTCCCAGGTAAACCTGGCACAAAATAGGAATTTCCCTGAGGTTCAGAGTGCGCAATAGAGATGGATGCTTATGTATCAACACACCCTACAGTTGATGGGTCCGATGTGGGATATCCCGGACCCCATCAGGTTGCCAAGGATTTTGACTCATAGCTCAGAAGAAAGCCCGACGGAGCCAAGCGACCCCGATTTCATAAACCTTGATAACACCAACGGGTCAGATGACCCTGAATCCACAACACCACCAGCCAATTCACCGGCAGGAATGATGACTCAACCAGAGATAGGCCGGGTATCAGTAGAAACAAGTGTGCCTAACCCTCTGACCGAGTTCATCCATGTATACAGCGATGATGAGAGCCTGGAAGCATCTCAAAGGACCCCTATGCATGTCCAAGAAGAAAAGGGACATGAGAAGGCTTCTTCTCCTGAGCCCAAGGTCCAAACCAAGGAGGTCCCACAAAAGGAAACACAATTCGAAGGTGGCCTCAAAATGAAGGGACCTGATGAATTCAAAACCAGAGCAGATAATCCAAAGGACGAGCCCGAACCAGATGAGCCAAAAGAAGGATCTCTGCAAAAGGAAATCAACGATTCAACTACCAACAAGAAAGTAAGTAACAAGTCTGTACTCGACGTCTCTACTACACTCAATACTCAGGTCCCTGACAAGCGACAAGCAGAGGCCGAACCCTCGGAACAGAACGAGGGAGTTCAGGAACCCGACCTTGAACGAGTATACACCACTGGTAACCTGGGAAACAAACTCACATGGGTGATCAACAAATACCCGAGCCGATAGACAAGGTAGTAGATATCTATGCGATCTATTACGATCGAAAAAGAAATGCCATCATCAAAAGAACCACCAAGAATAGGAGGATCACGTTGGATCGCTCCATCCTCATCACTACAGAGGAGAATTTGATAAACATCACTGATGCCCGAACGTCGAATATTCTTGATATGGGTATGGCGCTCTCGGATGCCACCCTGGACAGGGCTAAACGAGATGAAAAAGAGTTGGCCGCCGCCCGGGAGGAACTAGATCATTTACGCCACCTGGCTGAGTACTACCAGGGAGCTACTGAGATCGTAGTATATCTGAGAAGCGAGTTAGAAGAATCTTACAAACAATTCACAAAAGAGCGACACGTTTTTACAACAAAGATAGCTGAGTTCCAAGAGGACACTCTCATGGTGCTCGCAACATGCAAGGACATGGAGCGATGGTACCAAGGGCGAAACAAGAAGTAGAAAGACTCGAGTACATTGATGCAGTCCATCAGGGCCGAGACAAAGAAGAACATGGCATCTAGATGTTAGGAAAAAGAAGTCTTAATCACATGAAATGATCAATCGAGTATTGGGATAAGATGTCTTAGGACCCACACTGAGAAATTCAAAAGCAATGGGTCAGATGCGAGAAACACTGGGGAAAAATCAACAAAGCAATGAAGGATATCAGAGTCCCTGATTTCGACACCCCCGACAACTTTGTCAACTTGTACGACATAGTCGAGTTGCATGCCAAGAAAGATTCATGGTGGGCTGAAGAGATCGTGAAGATGACCGACATGGTACCAGGGCAAGTGCAACGATTTATGGACCATCCAATTAGAGCTCGAACTGTGCTACATTAGTTAAACTCCAGTTTGGAAAAATACCAGACGCATGCGATGGACATCAGAGGGATACATGCGGCTCCGATGGAGTAGAATAGGTTCCCATGGGCGCAAACCTGCGACGATATGTTTACCAGTTGGTCCGATTATGAGAAAAGTCATCGTTTCAGAGAACTATCTTGAGTTGTCTGTTAAAGAAATTGTTAGAAGAAGATGCCATGCGACATATTTTTCGTTTCTTAAACTACACTTAGCCATTGTTTTCAGTTGAAATTTAGATTATAAATAAAGACCTCAACTGATTTTTCCCAGTAGGAAAAATATAAGCATCCATACCCGAGAATTGCCCAAACTCGATTACAACGTAGTTGAAGATTTGAAGAATTTAAGGGCGAACATATCAGTCATGGACGTGTGCAAGATCCCTTAGCAGAAGACCCTATGACTGGTAATGGTCAAGAAATGAATCTAGCTCCCACAGACCCAATAAATAAACCAACCGTGAATACCTGTTCAGAAGATAGGAAAGGGAATCCTTTTGTCCCACCTTTCCTTTTAACGTTTGAAGTTTTCAACAGGAATCTCCATAATTGTTTGGTAGATTCAGGGGCATATTCCAACGTTATTCCCTTGTTAATCTGTAGAAAATTAAATTCCATTCCTCTACAGAGTGACAAACACGTGATACAACTAGAAAGGACCCAGGTCAAAGTCATGGGGGAACTCAGGGATGTAATGATAAGAATAGTGACATATCCTAAATTTGTGCAAGTGATCGACATCATCATGGTAGACATCCTAGAGCCCTATGGGTTATTAGTAAGTCAAGATTGGTCTGAGAAGTTAAATGGGTAATTTAGCACAGACTGGGCACACCTTTGGCTACCACTAAAGGGATACAAGAATATGATCGGAATCGATAGGGAGAGATATCTGAAACATACGATCAATGATCTAGAAAACCTGAATGAACCCTCATCTACATATTTCCCTGTGCTGGGCAATTATTCCTGCGATTCCCACTTCGAAAACTTTTCTCCTCTCTTATCCGATGCCCCCCTCTCTCAAAACTTTGAAATTGTCTTTCAAGAGAAATCATCGATACCGACATAAGACACCCTCTTCTGCCAAGACACTGCGTTAGAAACTACAAAACATGAGATAAAAGAGCTAGAAAGTAATAAGGAAGGAGAAAAGGGCTTTTGTCTTTCACAAATTTGGACCATATACATTGATGGATCTAAATCGCAGGAAGGATCAAGGGCAGGTTGTATCCTCATCGATCCAAAGGGTAAACTTTATTTCTTGTCGTGTAGACAAGAATTCGAATGCACCAATAACACCAATGAGTATGATGCTCTAGTACAGAGGTTAAAGAAAGCCATAGACTTGAACGTCAAATAATTGAAAGTTTTTGGGGACTCCGAGATTATCGTTAGACAAGTAAGGAACATTATACACTGCAATTCCCCACACCTGAATAACTATCAGCATGAAGTGCATAGGTTAATGGAGCATTTTGAAGCTTTCAATATCGCCACGATCCCCAGAGAAAAGAACAACCTTGCTGATTCTATGGCCATAGTTGCTTCAAGGCTGTGACCTATGGAAGACTATGAAGCCTCCCGATTCACTGTGGAACTACTCTACAAACTATCGGTGCCTAAAAATATCTGTAATTGGAAGGTTTTTGAAGGAGATGAGAAGATCATAAACTTCCTGACTAACCAAGACAATTTCAAATATTTAGACATCGACGACGAGGTGTTCTAGGAACAAGCGATAGAAACTGATCCTCGAACAAACCAACCTCTTGATAGATCGAAATATCACACCATCCCGAAAGGTATAGCTAATCTAGAAAATCTGTTTGATCTGAAAGAATGCTTTAGGGGGCCTAAGAACGAAAAGACTGTAAGCTCTTTTCCCCTGCATGAAACTATAAATCTCGGAACCCCAGAGAATCCAAAGAATGTGAATCTCGGAAAAGCCATATCTAAAGAGGAAAGAAAGCCTTATCTCAAACTGTTAATACAATATCAATATGTCTTCGCATGGTCCTACCGAGACCTGAAAACCTACGACACCCATATCATCCAAGACACTATACCGTTAAAACCTGAAGTGAAACCTTTCCAACAAAAGCTCCGAAAATATCACCCATCCCTAGAACCTCTCATGTATCAGGAATTAAAGAAACTTTTAGATTCCAAGTTCATTTTCCAGGTCAGACATTCCACATGGGTAGCAAATCTGGTTCATGTAAGGAAAAAGTCTGGAGAAATTCGCTTATGCGTAGATTTTATAAATCTCAACAAAGCTTCAGAAAAGGACAATTACCCAGTCCCTCCAATGGAACAACTCCTGCAGACTGTGTATGGCTCAGAGATTTTCTCCCTACTGGACGGTTTCTCAAGTTACAACCAAGTCCTGGTTTTGGAGGAAGATCGTTTAAAAACTACCTTCCGAACCAAGTGGGGAACCTTTGCTTATAAACGCATGCCTTTTGGGTTAATCAACATAGGAGCGACCTTCCAAAGGGACATGGACGTAGTATTTTTGGGACTAATCAATGAGTGTGTGGTAGTGTATCTAGACGACGTATCCGTGTATTCAAAGAACATAGAATAACACATCCAACACTTAACTCAAATTTTCGAAAGGTGTAGGAGATATGATATATCCTTAAATCCAAAGAAAACCATTTTCGACGTCGAGGAAGGTAAGCTGTTAGGTCATATTATATCCCAAGCAGGGATTTGCATAGACCCAGAAAGGATTAGATCCATAGATCAAATCCCGTTACCAATAAAGCTATGAATTTTTTTTTCGGCTGAATAAATTTTGTGAGGAAATTCACTCCCGATTTCGCAGAAATCATCAAACCCTTACAAAAGATGATTTGCAAATATGTTGAATTTAAGTGGGATGATGAACGAAAGGATGATTTCAACAATATTAAAACTGCCATATCCCAAGCCCCTGTGCTATGAAGTCCCAGTTTCGATAGGGACTTGTTCCTCTATAGTTTGGCCTCCGACCAGTCGTTAGATGCATTATTGACTCAGAAGGATGATGACAACAATGAAGTTCCAGTGTCATTCATGAGAAATAATCTCCAAGGAGTCGAGCTTAACTACCCTGATGTTGACAAATAGGTCTATGTGGTTTACAAGGCAGTAAAACACTTTAGGTCTTACATCCTCAAGAACCACACCAAAGTGATTGTGCCTCACCCCACAATCCGATCCTTGTTTACCCAACAAGAGATGGGGGAAAGAAGAGGGAACTAGATGGCAGTAGTCCAATAATTTGATCTAGATATAAAACCTGCCAAACTTGTTAAGGGGAAAGGCTTGTGCAAACTCGCGGCTGAAGCCCAGGACCAAGCAAATGAAGATTCCAGATGGGAGAATGAAATGACATTATGGTGTGGTGAAGATTCATACATTTCCCTAGGGCTTGAGTCTTGGTATAAGAATCTAAGCTACCTCCTACACCATGGGGTCTACCTAGAAAATCTCAACCCCAGGGAAATGAGAGCTCTTAGGTTAAAATCTGCACAATACCACCTCATAAATTCAGTACTCTTCTGGATAAATTACGATGGAGTATTCTTAAGATGTCTCGAACGTGAATATGCAGACAAAGTACTGAAGGAACTCCATGATGGCCCTGCCAGTGGGCATTTCGCAAGAAACACCACTGCTCATAAGATCATGAGAGATGGTTAATATTGGCCCACCTTGTTCAAAGACGTCCATGCCTATGCCAGAAACTGTAAAACTTTCCAAGTCAATGTTGAGAGAGAGAGAAGAGAGTGACAATCCCACTCCAGCCAGTAATTGTCTCCAGGCCTTTTGAGAAATGGGGGTTAGATATCATAGGAGAAATCACACCAAGCTCTTCAAAACAACACAAATACATTCTAATTGCCACTGATTACTTCACACAATGGGCAGAGGCTGTCCCTCTGATTCATGTAAATGAAAAAGTAGTGATCAAATTCATATAACAACAACTAATCACGAGGTTTGGTGTCCCCTCTGTCCTATTTTTTCACAATGCAACTTATTTCTCTTCAACCCGACTGACGTATTTTTCTTTGGACAAAGGAATCATAATAAAGTACTCTGCAAATTATTACCCACAAGGGAACGAGGTGGCAAAATCGACCAATAAGAACCTAGTAAGGATACTGAAGAAGACGGTTGCGAATAACCAAAGGAATTGGCATAATCTACTCCATAACACTTTATGGGCCGAAAGGGTCACACCCAAGGAAGCCATAGGAAATTCCCCGTACTTCCTAGTTTACAGACATGAGGCTATTCTCCCAAATGGGACTTATCTTCCATCTCTTCAATTAGCCCAAGATTCCAACGGGAACCCCTCCTCGGTCATACAACAAAGAATTGATAATATTCTCATGCTAGAAGAAGAGAGAGAAAAGGATAAGTCTAAATTCATAGCTCACCAACATGTGGTGAAAAGATGGTTTGACAAGCATAAAGCCAAAGAGAAAGACTTCGAAGTAGGGGACCTAGTCCTAAGGTGGGACAGAGCAAATGAACCAAAAGGGAAACATTCTAAGTTTCATAATCTGTGGCTTGGACCTTTCCAGGTGGCTGAGAAGATTGGGGCAGGCTCTTATCGATTGCAGAATCTGAGGGGGAAACCTGATGCCCTCTCAGTGAATGGCCAAGCCCTAAAACAATTTTTTCAAAAAAAAATAAAAAAATTTGAGTGTTTTCGTAATCGCGAAATACTTTTTTTTTTTATGTCGGTGCTTTTGAAAGATGAGTTTAGAAACATAATGGTTGAACTTAAGTCAAGTGACATAGAAAACTCTGTTCCAAACTCATCGCTCATGTACAACACGAGAAACATCAAGGATCTTGTGGTTGCTTTGAGGGGTCCTCTATCCAACCTGTGTAAACAAACAACTTCAGAGAAATGTCATAAGTGTCTGCTCGGTGGTTTGGTAAGACCTTAAGGGAAAGAAGGAAATATAGAAAGGACTACATGAACCCAGAAGAAAAATATAGCAAAGGATCCACCTTAACCATCTCACCTTGCAAAATAAACAGACATCATCCTCTCCTACTCGCTCAGGGCATCATGCTGAAATAAAATTTATATTATCAAAAGAGTGAATAGTAGGAGAGGTTATGAAGATATCTCCGTCGGGGCTATAGACGCCCGTTGGTAGCAGAGCAAGGTTTGTGATGTCGGGGTCAGTCCACCGGGGCTATGGACGCTCACTAGCAATGGAGTGACACCAAAGCAAGTGAGTAGAGGTAACTAAAGGCTTCACACCAATGAATGTTTTGCTAAAATTTTGTAAAAAGGGGCACGAGTCAGGGTTACAGGAAACGAGGAAGGAATAAAGGTTAAAACCCCACGGGAAGACCCAGAAGCATCAACCGAATAAGTTCAAAATGCAAGGGTAAAAGAGGCTCAGATTCAAAACCAGTTAAGTTCTCCACCTAGTTCTGTATCAACCGAGCCCTGAAGAAGGAACAAAGATTCTGCTTTCGCCCAGTGAATTGCCATTTGTTGAGCACTCAACACACCCTAAAAGTATATGTCAAATTTCACTTTTTGGGTACCACTTGATCTCTTGTGAATGTCTAATTTGATCTTAGTATGAGAATTTTGCCTTTGCTCATCTTCTGTTATTCATTTTAAGTCTTTCAAAGTTGTTCGGGCAAGAGAAAATCATCATGAATTAACAAAGACTAACATTTGAGTAAAGAATTGACAACCAAAAATTCTCCCCGATGCGCTAAAGGAATTCGGCATTGGGAAGGATTAGAGATGACAAATTTTGTCCGAGAGGACCGCAATAACCGAGCCCTGACTTCCATCAGCATCGGCAGACGAAAGTCGTAATTACGCAACAGGTGCTATGCAAGAATATCGCCGATGACCGACCCTCATCGGTGTTGGGAAGTTTTGAAGAGAGTAAGCGTCGCGCGAGTAAAGGAAGGATATCGCCGATGGCCGACTATCGAAATGTTTTCGGCATCAGGGATTTACGAAGATGTAACCTGCAAAGAAACTATGCGCCTGAGCAGATCCCCAATCGTCGATTCCCGCTACCCGTCGACATTGGAAGTTTTCTAAGAAGGATACCAATGGAAACATACGCAAAGTGTCACCGATCCCTGACCTATCCACTGAGAAATGCGACGTGATGGGACTTTTTAGCTATAAGATACACTAGATACGACACATTAAAAAGGTTAATTAATTCCAGGATCATGCATTAGTTTCTAATTCATGCATAAACCAAAAAGACCATTTAAGCCTCCCGATACAATGCATCTCCCTCCGCACCTGCGCCGTCAACCAATGTGAAATTTATTTGCAGAGATTTGATGGTAGGTTGTTTTGAATTGCATCTATTACTCGTATTAACTAGCTGATACGACTGGTAGGATCTCTCCCATTATATTCTTTTGAGTCATTGTGTATGAGCTCATTCTACGCGTAAAGAAGTCCAGATCACCCAAAGGAGCAAGACGAACGATCCAGAGAAAGCTTCCAAGGTCCAGTTAGTATTAAAATGACAATTTTAGCAAGCACTACAGGTATGTACCGACTTATGGGTGTTTTCTTCTTCAATTCATATGTTTTCGTCCAACGTTACTCTGCACACATGTCTAAAGCATCATTTTCAGTTGCAGGAACAATGCCTTCGAAGAAACCCACCACCAAGAAATCCCCAAGGGTGCCAAAGCTACAAGAACTAGAGGTGGGAGAAGGTTCCTCCCCAACATTTGTAAGGCAATTGGAATTCACTCCAAAGCCTGTGCCCGTCATCAAAACAACCACCAAGAAGGCCTTCGTTGAGCCCCCGACCTTTGGAGACACAAAGGCGAACATTGGGACAAAAATAGTATTCCCTTGCTCGGAAGAACTGTTTAAGAAAATCAAGAAGGAGGAAACGCTTGAGTATGCCCCACACAATGATCTTGATACAAGAGAAATCGATGATGAAGTTCTCTCGAATGTCCGCAAGGCTTATTTGCACATGGTGGCAAGTAGGACTCCCAACAAATTTTTCGACTTGTGTGACATAGTCGAGTCACATGCCAAGCAAGATTCACGGTGGGATGAAGAGCTCGTGAAGATGACCAACTAGGTAATAGGGCAAGTGCAATGATTTATGGACCATCCGATTAGAGCTCAAACTGTGCTACATCAATTAAACTCTAGTCTGGCGAAATACTTGACACATGCGATGGACATCAGAGGGATACATGCGGCTCCGATGTAGCAGCACAGGTTCCCATGGGCTCAAACTTGCGACGATCTGTTTATCAGTTGGTCTAATTATGGGAAAATTCATCCTTTCAGAGAACTATGTTGAGTTGACTGTTAAAGAAACTGTTAGAAGAAGATGCCAAGTGGTGTATTTTTGCTTTGCTTAAACTGCACTTAGCCATTTTTTTTTCAGTTGAACTTTAGATTATAAATAAAGACCTCGACCGATTAATTAAGGGTCGATGGTTGTTACAAGAACTCTTTCTTTCTAGTTGTTAAGAATTATTTTGAAGCTGGTATGAATTGATAAGTCCTTTTGGACCAAAGACAAAGTTATTTTCATCAAATGCATGTGTGAGTGGACGCAGAGAATAACTATTTCCTATCTCATTTCATGAATATATGTAACAATTAAGAGCTGTCCAATTTATTGTCAAGTTATCTGGTTCAATGCTTTGTTGTTCTTTTCTTTAATGATGAAGATGATGAATTGTTGTGTGATTATGTGATGAATGATTATGGTAGATGAATTATTTTTCTTTCCGTTATCTTATTGCATATGTGTTTTCTTTCTGATAATTAGTAATCTCAGACAGTAATTGGATGCTCACATGGTTAACGTATTAGTACTAGCTCTGTGGTATAGAATTTCCATCTGCATGTTTGAGTAGCGGGTTATCCCAATCTCAGCCTCTTCCCCAGTAGTTAGAACTTAATTATGTTTTTGTTGCAAAGTTGGTTTATACTGGCTTACACCTCACATCGGTCCCGCCCAAGAGAAAATACAAAAAGAGATAGTCCAAATTGAAGGAATATCCTTCCCAAGAAAACGTTAAAGCCCATCGATTAATTGCACGGATAACAAGATATAGAGAACTATTCCATTCTAAATGCTGCAGAGTCTAATTGGGCCTCGGTGGCGGGTTTGGTTCCTACTGTTGAACTAGGGATTTAATACCCATCAACATAATTGGTGCTATAAGGAGGGCCTGAGAATGAATGGCTAGATATATATTCTACAGAGTATTTCAAATAGCCTATAGATTCAAAACAACCCACATACATGGCTAGTGATTCCCAAGATAGCCCACACATGCTGAGTAATCTTGGAACGAGTAACTCACCCCAACCCGAGGAAGAACCTTTTCACCCTGAAATACCTTACGCTCTTCCTCATGAGAAAGTAAATCAATTCAAAAGAATCATAAGAGCCTACGCCTGGCATATTTATGCGTTTTACTTAGCTCCCATACTCCCTCGAAGAAAAAAACAAATCAGACTAGTGGTTAGTACTCCCGACGAGGTTTTCGTACACTCGGTAGAATACTTAATAGATTTCGCGATCACTGAAATCCAAGAACCTCTGGATTTGATACCTGAAACACCAACCGACAACGTCTCTGAACCGAACAATTTCTTGGAAGAAGAGGAGTTCAACTCAGATTTTGAAGATATGGAAGTCAACAATGACCATAATGATGAAAGAGGGAACCCGCCTGTAAACAATCAACTCTAGTTAGCCAAAGATGCTTTGGTCCTCCCAGGACCCGTTCATAACCTTCCCTGTCATTCAGAGAAGTTGCTACCAAAGTTTGATCCAGAAACCTCTGGATTGCCTAAAGATCATATCAAGAAATTTATACTAGCGAACATGCTTATGAACGTCCAACATGAAGACGTAGTATGCAGACTTTTCCCCTATACGTTTGAAAATTCTGCTTCCACGTGGTATTTAAACCTGCCAATAGGATTTATAACAAGCTGGACAAAGTTCCATAAATATTTTCTAGGCAAATTTGCCGAAGAAACTACTACAGGAGCCCTGATGGCCGAGTTGTTCGCCGCCACCATGAGTTCGAAAGAAAGGGTCAAAGACTTCAACCAAATATTCACGACTATATTGAACAAGTTCCAGCCCGAAGCTAATCCAACTTAGGAATTGAAAATTGAAGTTTATGCTAATTCTCTCCCAGCTTCCATTTCCATGTTCATAAAAAGGGTTGCTAAATGAACCCTAGCTGAGAATTTTGAAGAAGCCAAAATGAAAGAATTCCAGATGAAAGGGTGTAAAGAAGGCCATGTTTCATTAGTTAAGAAAGAAGCTCAACCTCCCCCTAGGAGAGGACTCCTTTTGACTAGATCGTCGGGGAAACAACTAGAACAGACTCCCGACAAAGGTAATGGAGACATAGAATATCTACAACGCATGGTTAAGAAACTATCAAATGAGATTATAGACATGAAGAGAAATGAAGGGGAAGGGAGCCAAGGCCAGAGGCCCTACACACATTTCTTTAAAAGGAACCTACCGTTCAAGGCGATTGAACCTCCCCCAACCAACTTAAATATCGATCTAGGGAATGTGGCATATGATTCTTTATGTACGTGTCATCAGGAAAACCACTCCGAAAGAGACTACCCTCAATGGGTGCACGCCATGAATTTGATGGCCAATCGGTTTCTAGACGAAGTCTCCCTAACCGAACGATCGAGCGATTAAGTTATAAATATTGTTGATCAAGAGAAGGTTGACCCACCACAAGACACAACCATACTGATATGGGATCTCGACCTGATCATGCCTTCTAATCATGAAAAAATCAACAAAGTATTGGGATAAGATGTCTTAGGACCCACACCGAGAAATTCAAAAGAAATGGATCAGATGCAAGAAACACTGGGGAAAAATCAACAAAGCAATGAAGGATATCAGACTCCACAATTTCGGCACCCCCGACAACTTTGTTGACTTGTGAAACATAGTCGAGTTGCATGCCAAGAAAGATTCATGGTGGGCTGAAGAGCTCGTGAAGATGACCGACGCGGTACCAGGGAAAGTGCAATGATTTATGGACCATCCACTTAGAGCTCGAACTGTGCTACATCAATTAAAATTTAGTCTGATGAAATACTGGATGCATGTGATGAACATTAGAGGGATAAATGCGGTTCCGATGGAGCAGCACAGGTTCCCATGGGCTCAAACCTACGATGATATGTTTATCAGTTGGTCCGATTATGAGAAAAGTCATCCTTTCAGAGAACTATCTTGAGTTGACTGTTAAAGAAACTGTTAGAAGAAGACACCATGTGGCATATTTTGCTTTGCTTAAACTGCACTTAGCCATTGTTTTCGATTGAAATTTAGATTATAAATAAAGACCTCGACCGATTAATTAAGGGTCGATGGTTGTTGCAAGAACTCTTTCTTTCTGGTTGTTAAGAATTATTTTGAAGCTTCTATGAATTGAGAAGTCCTTCTGGACCAAATACACAATTGTTTTCATGAAATGCATTTGTGATTGGACGCAGAGAAGAACTATTTCCTATCTCGTTTCGTGAATAGATGTAACAAGTAAGAGCTGTCCAATTTATTGTCAAGTTATCTGGTGCAATACTTTGCTATTCTTTTATTTAATGATGAAGATGATGAATCGTTGTGTGATTATGTGATGAATGATTATGGTAGATGAATTATTTTTCTTTCTGTTATCTTATTGCATATGTGTTTTCTTTATGATAATTAGTAATCTCAGACAGTAATTGGATGCTCACATGGTTAACATATTAGTACTAGGCCTGTGGTATAGAATTGTCGTCTGCATGTTTGAGTAGCGGGTTATCCCAAGCTCAGCCTCTTCCCCAGTAGTTAGAACTTAATTCTGTTTTTGTTTCCAAGTTGGTTTATACCAGATTACACCTCACATCGGTCCCACGCAAAAGAAAATACAAAAAGAGATAGTCCAAACTGAAGGAAGAGCCTTCACAAGAAAATGTTAAAGCCCATCGATTAATTGGTCGGATCGCCAGATCTGGAGAACCATTCCATTCCAAACGCTGCAGAGTCTAATTGGGCCTCGGTGGCAGGTTTGGTTCCTACTGTTTAACTAGGGATTTAAGACCCATCAACAAAACCCTATCTCACAAAACATACCTCAAACAAGATGTGCCATATCTGTCATAAATAGACCCCAAC